>SRMA01026031.1:0-23921 GCA_007224835.1 Danionella cerebrum
CTGTGTTTACCAGTCCTTTGGGGCCCTCTGCCTTAACCCTTGAAGACCATATATGCCAATGAATCAGGATACCCCCACAAATATGAAAATGTGACATGTCTATTGAGTTTTGTTAATCTTATTAGGCTAAATAAAGTGCATTATTGCCGTAAAACTATTTTTTGGGATTTAAAATTATTTTTTCTGACCTATAAATGGAGAAGGGGCATTGATCATAAAACTGGAATTATAAAACTTTTAAGTAAAGAGATTCATCTTAGCCCGTTCCTTACATTTCGTTCAAAAAAGAATTGGGACACCCCTTCAAATCGTGAATGTGCAAAATTGAGGCAAAGGGTTAAGGTGTAAAAATGTAACTCTGCTTTAGTACTTATTAGCAGAATCTGGTGTAGTTGTTACAAATTTGTAGCCTTTTGGTTAAGTTTTGCTCAAATTATCGCCTATTTTTAACATTCTTTGCCTAAGTCACATCAGTCTGCCATAGCTGCTTACAGTCCCTGTTGTCTACCGCATCCTAAGAGAGTTGTTTTGGGGGAGGGATGTTATATTGACTGTTAGGTTCATCTTTACACCCAAACACATCACAGATATTACAGACTGGGGAGGGTAAGAAACGTCAATAGATCATGCTATACAGAAGTTTTAGTTGATTTGTATTGTTTTATTTTAACACATCACAGTATATGTTTACCAGAACGATGTTTATTTGAAGCCTTCCTGTTTTTTTCCTGACTGTGTGTTTCCACCTCACAAACCACCATAGATTGGTCCCACTGTGTACCATTTCCAGAGATTTAGTAAACACAGCAATTCATTTCTATGTCTCAATAATGAGTGCAGTAAAGCAAAAACATAGGGCTGGGCGATATGAAGCAAAAAATATATCTCGATATATTTTCCTATATCTCGATATACGATATATATCTCGATATCTTTACAGGATTTATAACCACCCCCCCACCCTCCCACCCCCAAAAAAACCCTACTGCAAAAAAAAAATAATACAAATGTCAAAGTCGTTTTTTTATTGAAGCTCAGAGGTGCTTCTGCAAATTTTTAATTAAACTAAATCCTAAATTTTTAACTAAATCCTTTTATACATATTGCCTTTTCATTCAAAACTAAAAAACAGGCAATGCATAGGAACAAAGTGCTCCTGTAACATTTAGGATATAAACAAAATCCCTGATAACATAAATAATAATTTAACTGTAAAATAATACACATTGCCTTTTTTTCATTCAAAAATAAAACAACTCAAGCTCATCTTTGCAGGACCTCTGTTGTAAGTAACCTTTTCCAATTCAGCAGCAAGCCGCGCTCTCTCTGTAGTGTACAGTCACAGTAGTTCCTGTCTCGAAAAGTAATGCCGACTCGGTAAACTGTATCTGACTGGAATCAAGTGTTTTTAGCAAACGTTTAAAGCCACGTTGTTCAACGACGGATATGGGTGCCATGTCCACCGCTATGTGAAATGCCACGGACTCTGTGATTCTACAAAACCTTGCGCTCTGTCTTTCATATTCAACACTCCGCGTTATAGAATTGTGGAGGTTAGTGGAGCTTTGGTTGGCAGCAACTTTCACGGCAGTAGACATCTGTCTGTTGTTCGTCTGACGACTTAAAACCAAAGTATTTCCATATAATGGAGCCAGCAATTCTTTTTTTGCAACAAGTTCTGTAACCTCCGGGCTGGTTGCGGGCGCCGCCATGTTGATTGAGACGACAGGCAAGGAGAGGGGGAACAAAAGCAAGGAGGCGCGGACGAGCACAGCACAGAGAAGGCACACAAGCAAATTGGCGAAAATTAAATATAGACATTATATCGATATGTACGATATGCCAGAATTCATATCGAGTTTAAAAAAAAATCTCGATATATTTTAAATATTGAGATATCGCCCACCCCTACAAAAACATATGTCATGGATCAGCATGTCATTTTTGAACATTGCACTGCAATTCATACAGACTAATTTATCTGAACAAATTAAAGTTAACTCTTTGGACACCCCAAAAAACTCTTTTCGCTCCAAAATGCAAACATTTGAGTTGACCTCTATATTATATTGCAGTCTCTTGCCTTGTTATTTGTTCTGGGATTGGATCGCTGCCTTCGACTGCCTTCCATTCCACATTGCACCGACCCCTTACAGGCCCTCCTGCAGGTGTTGGACCCATGGGAGGTTATCCATATGTTACTCCTTCAGACTGAGCCTGGCCGGGCCACCAGGTCCTCGCATACAAAAGACCCACCCCCAGGACTGTCTCGGTTTGGGCCACACCTGGCAACGTCATAGGCCATGATGTCTTGTCTTTAATTAGGGGGTTTAAATACTCTTTGTCTGGCCTCCCACCTAGTGCCTGTTTGCCGTGGGACACCCTACTGTGAGCAAATAGTCCCTGACATTCAGGCACATAAATCTCTTCAGCATAGTATGGAGGTGGTTTTAGAGGAGGCGGCGATTCTCGCAGCTCAGTAGGACCTTCACATTGAGAGGAGCCAGCTGAGGTGGCTTGGGCATCTGTTTTGAATGCCTCCGGACATGTCCCTCTGGGAAGAAGCCCCGGGAAAGACCTAGGACATTCTGGATAGACTTTGTCTCCCGGCTCTCCCGGGGGTTGTGGTGTTATGGGTGGTGCGGCAAAACACTCACACAAACACTTAATAGTGTTTATATGTTTCTTTTAATTGCAGTATACCAATATATTATAATGTCTGAACAATTACTGTACATTAACTAAACAACTGTACACTGAACTAAACACTAAACATCAGATTTATTTTAATATGTTAATTATTCACAAAGTGTGCAGCTTTTGTCACTGCAGTGTATCTTTCTGGGCTTCTGAAAGAACATTTTCAGAGCATCTTGGTATGGATAGTCTGAAACTTCTGGCCCATTTATTGAGATCCGCATGCAGACTGCAAGATGGTCCCCTTGCAGCCTATTGCGAATGTCTGTTTTGACCTGTAAATACATTAACTGTTAGGCTTTAAAAGTGATAACTGATAGTAACAGTAAAAATCAACTTAACATAGTGATAAATTAAAGCAGGAAATGCCATTGTATAACTAACTAGCTAGCTATTAATTAAGCAATTTATTTATCAATTTGTTCATTCATGCTTGTGTGTATTTACTTTCTTACCAAGATCAGTCTTGTACAGCCAGGGGAGTATTTCGCCTCTGACAGCCAAGCTGGGTCAAAACCTGTCGTTCTGTGGTGGCTAGACTTTTGTAGCTTGTCAGGGGCAAGACATGCAGCACTTGGGCTCTTTTCTGTACTTTGATTCGGAGTAGGAAAGCTACACCGGCTGCTGCTCGCAGCAGAACACGTGCGGTCATCGTCACCACCTTGGGAGCGTTTAAAAAAGCGGATATTTTTGCCTGCTGCGACATACTCTCCGACGCGCGGTCTCTGTCCGCTGATGGGTGTGTGTGTGCGACTCCGCCGTGCGCGATACGGAGGACAATTGTAAACGCGCAAACGTTGAGACAGAAATTACATGCCATCGTATAAATAACATAATGCTATTTAGTTTAATAAAAGAAAAAAGCAAAGACCTGTTATACATAAATTACTTCTGTCATTATTGACAGAACTGTAAAATAATACACATTGCCTTTTTTTCATTCAAAAATAAAACAACTCAAGCTCATCTCTTTGCAGGACCTCTGTTGTAAGTAACCTTTTCCAATTCAGCAGCAAGCCGCGCTCTCTCTGTAGTGTACAGTCGCGGGAGTTCCTGTCTCGAAAAGTAATGCCGACTCGGTAAACTGTATCTGACTGGGATCAAGTGTTTTTAGCATACGTTTAAAGCCACGTTGTTCAACGACGGATATGGGTGCCATGTCCACCGCTTTGCGAAATGCCACGGATCTGTGATGCTACACCACCTTGTCTTTCATATTCTACACTCCGCGTTATAGAATTGTGGAGATTAGTTGAGCTTTGGTTGGCAGCAACTTTCACTGCATTCACGGCAGTAGACATCTGTCTGTTGTTCGTCTGACGACTTAAAACCAAAGTATTTCCATATAATGTAGCCTCCGGGCTGGTTGCGGGCGCCGCCATGTTGAATGAAACGACAGGCAAGGGGAGGGGGAACAAAAGCAAGGAGGCGCGGACGAGCGCAGCACAGAGAAGGCACACAAGCAAAGTGGCGAAAATTAAAAATAGACATTATATCGATATGTACGATATGCCAGAATTCATATCGAGTTTAAAAAATATCTCGATATATTTTAAATATCGAGATATCGCCCACCCCTACATTTGAGGTTGCCCAAATTCCATCTGCATTTCAGAGTATCTGTTCCTCATCTTCCTCCTGACAATAGCACATAGAAGCCAGACAAGTTTGCAGCCAATCAAGTTCTGTTATTCCATGGCCATCACACCAAGTGCTGGTAGCTTTGGTTCTATGTGCAAGTGGGATTTTGATGTGTAATAAAAGCATGATGTGCTCTAAAAAGTCCAGGTTGACTGCTGAAGTCATTTACTGTGGACTTTATAAACCAACTGCATCAGATGCCAATGCATCTCGATCACTGACTGTGGAAACCTCAACTTTAAGCATCTTCACTTTTGTGCCTCTCTGCTCTTCCCCCAGACTCTTGGATCTTGATGTCCAAAAAAAAAATATACAAAAACAGGTCTTGGGTGCTCTGGGAATAGACCTCCATGGCCTGCAGATGTTTGTATTTGCTTGTTCTTGATGCACTGACACCAGGCTCCTCATATCAAAAGGCCTCTCCACACCGATAAGAATTTTCGATACAAGGTTTAGTGCAACAGTGCGTCTCAGTCGAGAAGCATGGGCATGCTATCACACATCTCACTGAATGAGTGGTGCCAACGTAAAAGAGTTTCAGATTGCCATGTCTCATTCATTTTTTGCAAGGAGAACGACCAATAAAAGAGACAAAGAGCACTCTGCTGAGAAGCCATCCAAAGGTTCGTGCGAATCTCAATTCAGAACGGTGTGTAGAGGCCTTTAGTCCACTCCCCATTTCAACTCATTGGTTGCTAAAATGGTTAGTACGTCATAACAACAAACATGGTGAGTTTTGTCAAAACCGTGATCTGAGGTTGCATACACAGTTTTGGCCCAGTGCTCCCAAGGGCTCTGTGGATATGAAAAGATGGCTTTCTGGTCCAAAGTCAGTCCTGGAGGTCTGCAGAGCTGCACAGTTTAGGTCCAACATTCATAAAACAGCAGCAAACTCCTCTTAGATTGTTTGATTTTTGTAGTGAGCAGGGTTGGAACTTTAACGTGCTCCAACTCTCCAGGAACAAGGGCTGTTTTTAGCCATTTTTCTTGGTTTCAACTTGAAGTTGGCATTGCGGTTTGCCACCATGCCCTGGCGGCACCTTTTGGTCAACTGATATTAGGTGCCATATTAAGCCATTTTTAAAGCATTTATTATGAATATTTGAGTTTAAAAAGCTAAATCAAATAAAAACATATTTGAATCACCTAATTTTATCTATTTTTCTGGGATTTAATACTCTGGGATCAATGTCTTAATTTAAGATTCAATATCTTTTACTGTAGAAGTTTGTTTACCCCTATAAACTTAAAAAGCTTTTAACGTTACAACAGTAAACTGTGGTAAAGTTAAAATGAGTTTTCCAAACCACAACATCCCTTGATTGCAAGTTAGCCATTACGTAAAAGATAAGGTTCTAACATGGAATGATAGATTACTAAAAAATGTAAAGTGGTCTCTCATCGGAAGACAGGTTTTTTGTAGTAACCCTTTAATCTAACAGAAGTTTAGAGTGTGGTGGAGAGACCAGTGAAGATGGAGTCTTGAATCTCCCTCTTTCTTATCGACAGAAGGTGGCAGAAAGCGTCTGTTTCTGCAGTCGGAGCATCTGGATCTGTCATTTGCCTCCTCTGCAGATGGAAAATGTTAGCCGTGAACTTATACTGGAAACATGTGGAAGGCTAGCGAATGAAGGGGTTTGGAGGCTTTCTGAAACACTGAGATTGAAGTTGATAAGTTTGCATTATTTCTCGTTGTGTTTTTCTGGCTCTGATTGAAGACTAGTTGTCATTGTGCTGATGGTTCAGGTGTGTATAGTGCATTTGTTTCGCTGAACAAGACGTCTTTATATTTTTAATTGATTAGATCATACCCTCCTCGCACTTTGAAAAAGGTCTGTGGGTAACAATGCTTTGATGTGGAACTGCTATCTCACGGGCTGCTCTCAACGATTTGAAAACTGATAGAAAAGGTGCAGGACTAAGAAAAGTATGAATATTAAAAAACCCACATCCCAAATAGTATTATTACCCTACAGGAGATGGACCTCTCTCCACTTTCTGCTCATGAACCATTCATGATCTTGCTTCAGCTTCTCTCTCCCATGCATTTCAATGGAAATTTGAGACTTAAACAAGAATCATGTAAAATGAATAAAGGTGGCAGCTCTACCAAAAGTAAAAGAACACCACAAATTAAAAAGCTTCATGATCTTCTGCATATCTGACTCGTATAGCTCAACTTTTTGAGTTTGTAAAGGTCCAAAATTCAGCTGAAAAAGAAATTCACATTCTTTCAGACATATCTGAGTGCATCCAGAAACTCGTAGATATTAAAAGAAAGTATTGGTGTTTTAAGAGAGAGGAGAATGGAACAGAAATGCGGTGTCTTGTTTCCCAAACGATGGTTTAGAACTTCTCAGGAGCCCGAAACACGTTCCAAACAGCTCTTATAATGTAAAAATAACACACTTGTAGTTTCAATTGAATACACCAGAAACCAGGAAGCTTCTTTCACCACTGAAGACATCATCGGGTTCAAAGTTTGAATTTGAGCAGAGTACATCTAGCTGTTTTAGTTTCCACCATCTGTTGCTCTGTTTTTGACAAACTTTGCAGATTGTGTGTGTTGTATTTCTGCCATCTTGTCTTAGAGTTTGGTCACAGTGTCCTGCTGTCAATGTTTTGTTATCAAAACTCTTTCACACTGTGACGAGCCCCTGAGGTTAATGCTAAGCACTTCAAGATGTTCTGAAAGCTTGTGAGGACCAGCGACGCTTGCAGCTCTTTGTCAAAAAACAAAAGATCTGGAAACCAAATGCTTCGATATTGTTTTTTTTTTCCTCAACATAATTGACATTGTCAAAATGGACTAAATACTTAAAGGAGTTTTTCCAACATGTTTTATAGTGTAGTGCAAGCAAGATGTACCTAATAAAGTGGCAAGTGTATGGAAAGGTTAACGTTTCCAAATGTGTGAGTTTCTGTTGAGCACAAAAAAAAACAACAATCAGAAAATCACATTTATATTATAAAATTGAAATAAACTCTGGTACTTACGGACACACCAGGGCTGAAATGACCTGGCAGGGATTTATTTGTATTTTATCTGTTTTTATTCTCAGAGTTAGCAGAAGCTTGGGGTAAAAAGGTAAAGGTTCTAGAATTAGAAAAATGCTGTTTGAGAAATAAAAAAGGAAGCTGCTTTGAGGAAAAACAAGCTTGTAGTAATTTTAAGTGAATTGTCTGAAACTTTAGATATGAATGAGCATCTTATTAGTTCTTAGCATGGGTTAGCATCTACTGGTTCTAAACTAGCAGTTGTTGTTGACGTGTTAATTTAATGCTAGCATGATGTGCATCTGACTAGCGTTGTGACTAGTTGCCATCTTACTATTTCCATAAATTAGTTTTCCATCCTCATGGTGTGGCAGGGTGTTAATATTATGCTAGTGCATCTGATTAGCATGAGTTACAATCGTGTTATTTTTGCATGAATTAGTTTTACCATTATCATGATATGGGCAACCTCATGATGATGCTAAATCTATTTCATCACCATGATGCATGTTATTAACACGTGTTAAAAGAAAGCTAGCATGCTGGGCATCTGATTAGCATGTTCCTAGCATGAGTCAGCATATCACTGTTTAATTTCCATGAACTAGTTTCACCATTATCATGTGCTAACGTGTGCTATCTTATAACATGTTGATAAAGAAATACAAGTAATTGGGTTTTATAAATACAATGTGCTATTTTTCCCCCAAGCCTTTGTGTCTGTGAGGAATGAGGTCCAGACGAGGAAGCAAAGTCGACCTCTCCCCTGGAAAAAGGAAAGGGATCATATTTCACATGACGAGATGGAAACAGTCAGACTTACTTTTACAGTTAAAAAAAGACAGGATTTCTCAGTTAAAATGGTAAAGTGACATTGGAGGGTTATCGTCTACTTAAATGAAAGGGAACACACGCACACGCGCGCACACTTCTTTCGTAAAATTCAAAAGTAAGCAATCAAATTCCGAGTCAATTTTTCAAGATGCATCTTAAAAACCAATCTAAAATCTTCCGCAAACTTACCTTACGGATTGCGTTTTAAATTTTTTATGATGTTTTTGTTTTGAGGTCTACCACAGATTTTGAGGTTTATCACAGACACCTCTTTGCTTTGGAACACAATAGCCCTGATTTAGAGGTATTTTAACATATTTAATCTCAATAACCTTCTTCCCCTGGTATAAAAAGGATATGGGACATTTAGCTTTAACTTGCATAGATCATTGAATCCAACCAGACCAGTAGCATTTCAGATAAAAAATGTCAGAGTTTCCATAGTAATACCATTTTATTTTAGGGTGTACTCATATTAATAGAGCAGCTTTCTTTAACCAAGTACGAATATGATCACCCAGATAGTATTGACTGCATGCATTTGAAAAAATGCCACTAAAAGTCTCCAAGAAACACAGAAAAGTCAATAGTTTAGAAAAATATTGCACTTTGCTACGTGTAAAGGGAAGAGTCGCTAAGTTGACAACGCTAGGGCAAAATGGCCAAAGTGAGATCTCAGAGGATTGTTCATAACCCAAGTGGAGGAATCTGGGTGCTTTCATGCCAGATTTTTTTTTTCGGAGGTGAGAAAGCAACAACCGAACTTAAAAGTGGACTAAAAAAGCAGAGAGTCCAAGAGCTGCTTGATGAGGCGGTTTTGTTTGTGGTGAGAACACGATCGAACTGTGATCTGAACTAAAAACAAAGAAAACAAAAAAGAAGCTTGTTGAAGGAATACAGCCACAGTAGTCAGTTAGCGTTTATATTCATCTGGAGCGTGGCTTTATGGGTCGGAGCGTGTCTGTGGTGTAATTTAAGAGGAAATCTGCAGACGATTGCAACAATTCGTTCATTGTTTCTTTTGGTCCTGATAAAATTAAACGAGCTAGAGGCGTGAAAGCAGCCTTAAAGTGTGTTGTCTCTTTGTTCAAACAAATCTCTTCTGATGGTTTTCTGACCCACATTGTGTCTGATCATATTTCAAAGTGGCCATAATAACAGAAATGCACTGATCAAACCCAAAGTGCCCATGTCGACTAATTTACATCATTATCAACGATTGCTATGGAGTGGTGAAATCTCCTGAGAATTTCAATTGAGCTCACCTTCAATTATATAGTCGTTTGTAAGGAAGAAATACAACCGCGAGCATTACGTAACACTAATAAGAGGTTATTAAACTCAGAGAAGGTTAATCGTCATGATTTCAGCGCCATACAAACAAAGCTTAAAAGCTTGCAGGCTATTTTAAGACAGACACTGCTTTCACAGTTTTGACCCCAGAGAAAGGCTAACGTTGAGGTAAAAACACGAGCACAAAGAAACATGTTGAGACACAGAAACGAGAGCATTCCTTGAGTTCACAACATTAATCGTTCATCAGTTTTAGGAAGTGACTCTCTGAGAACTTAGCTGTTATTGTATAAGTAAGTGACTCAGAACACAGAATTAATATTTTATATCATATGTCATCTTTCTTTTCAGTAAAAATGCATCTAACTATGTTTGAATTAGGAAATGCTAAAACAACACTGGTGTCCTACCAGCTCTGTCTCATGCCTGTCTCCACCCCGACACAATGCTGTCTCGAGTGGGGAAAAACAAAACAATCTGTAACACGTTGAAATATAATCTATGCTTGGCTTTAATTATGTTGGAAAAGTCCAGTGCATCCGGAATGTATTCATAGCGCTTCACTTTTTCCACATTTCTTTATGTTACAGCCTTATTCCAAAAATGGATTAAATATCCCACACAATACCCCATAATGACAATGTGAAAAAAGATTTTTTGAAATTGTTGCAAATTTATTAAAAATACAAAACCTGAAAGATCACATGTACATACATTTTGCCCTGGTTTTCTATCGAGTCTGGTAAAATTGAGGCAAACAGATTTCTTCCACACACTGGCTTTCTCTTTATTAAAAATGAACTTTATCTATGTACAGAGTAGGTTCTGCTGGTAGATACAGCAGAGGTTAAGTAGCTATAGACCCTGGAACAGAGCATCTCTTTTACTTTGTGTGTTCATCACAAAATGATTGTGGCTCCTGTGAGGCTAGCTGCAGTTTTTGTTTCATTGGTAACGTATTCAAGAGATAACTAGTGATGCAGATCTATAGCAAATTAAGGCAATCAGCTGCAAACAAAATGTTGAGTTTACTCTAACTTCAGCAGTTGAAGATGTGCCTTATTATTTTAATAGGTTTAGTGAAAAATGCTCTGTGAACTTTTCTCAGGGAGTATAAAACTAAACTATAGGAGCGTAATGATGCACTGTGCTCATGATATGATATACACACCATGTTATGCCCACGATACAATATTGTCTAGCCAACTATTGAAACTATTTTTATAATTAGTTGAAAAAAATAATTGAAAAGCTTTGAGGCGGCAAAGATTAGAAGCCTGGAGTCTAGTTTGATTTGTGTTAGAGCATTTGATATCATCCAGCTGCTAGGGGGCGCCATTATTGCTTTTAGTGCTTGAGAGAACACGTTTGTCATTTAAAATGTGAGTAAAGGATCATTTTGTAACAGTAAATGTGAAATGAAACAGAAAGACGGCTTAAAGAAGTTTCAGAAGTGACTAGAAACATCATCACTAACAACCAATAAGACTTCACTTGGTAGGCGACATGTATTTCCACACTCTGTATTGTAATAATTTTGTATTGCTACCACTCTATGTTGTTAAAGCCCTACTAAACAAGGGTTGAGACATGAGAGAACTGTAAGAAATGGGTTGCACAGCTTCAAAGAAGTGGACGGAAAGCTTTTTAAGTTGATTACACTTTGACTCAAAATGCCTTTGCAAATATTTCCCTTACAATTTTTACATTGTGAGAATCACAGTTACTTTTCTTCAGATCCTCGGTCTCCTAATGGAGTTAAATGGGCCGCTCTGTGTTTGTCGAGAGCACACTTGCGTTGCTGATCTCTTCCTTTAACATTGTCATTTTAATCCATGTGTTTAATTCTAGAAACCAGATGAAGTTCTTGAGTACATGAGCAGACTTTCCATGATGTGTGGAGAGAAGGAGAAAGAGCTGGCTGCAGTCAGAACTCGGCTAAATATGGCCATCTGCACTCAGCCAATCAGAAGGCTTCTAGTTAAGCTCTGCCCACTCTACACGAACACCCACAGGAGCACAACGCGCTTCCTCTGGCCTTTATTGTGTTTTTCTGAATAGAATTGAATGGGGATCAATGCTGGTCTGAATTAATTAGAATAATGCATTTTCTCCTTAGGTTTCTGTAGAAGCAATATTTCAGGTTTCAGGAATGAGTTCCAGAGTGAGGGGGTTTTCAAAGAAATGTTTGAACATAATCTGATCTCAGACCTTTTTCCTGTATCTCTATTCAAACTATTTTCAATTGTGCAATCAGATTATTGTTATTATTATTATTATTATTATTCTATTATATCACGCAGCTGCTGCAGATTCATCGGCTGCACATCCCTCACACCTTTACACCACCACCAGCAGCCAGAACCATTGATTAAAGGCAGGATGGATTCATGTTACTGGTGGCAAATTTTGGCGTCCGAATGTCCAGCAGAAATCGATACTCATCAGAAATCCTCTTATTCAGAACATTTTCTTTAAACCCTAGAGATGGTTCTGAATCAGAATTGGGTTTATTGCAAAGATGTGCTTTGTTTGCACCCCCTAGCGACTTTTCTTGTATCTTGGAGACTTTTAACAGCTGTTGTTGTCTCTCGTTTGTCTTTGACCGACTCAAGCTCTAATGGCGTCCCAATCTGCGCTTTTACATCTCAAAGAGATTCACAAGATACAGTACAGTGGTACCTTTAGATATGAAACTAATCCGTTCCAGGGTGATGTTCGTATCTCAAAACAAGTTTTTCTTGTAAAACGTCTAATCCGTGCAGCGGCTCTCAGAAACAACAGTAGAAGTAGATGAAAAAATGGAAAACCAGAGAAAAATCAAGTAACGTTTCTTCAATCCTTAAATCTACACATTGTTGATGTAATAAATGATAATAAAACAGAATAAAACACAAGCAAAATACGTAATATGTTCACAAATGTCAAATCTTACCTCGAGTGAAGTGATGTGTCGGAGGAGGAGGAACGGATGCAGAAAACATTACAGCACCACGTATGAAAGATAACTGTCTCGAGACATAGCACTTATAACGTGGAAACAGCACTTTCTACATTATAAACGTTATTTCTTGTAGGAGACCTTGACTCTAACTTTTGTTATGACACATTATTGGTAATCTATACATAATGTTTTGCTTGATTTAAAACTGATATAAAGTGTTTGATCAAAGTTTCAGCTACTTCTACCATTGTCTGCTCAGCGTGACGTCAGACTTAACAAGTGGAAGGAGAGCAGAACTGTTTGTGTTTTTCCATATCTTCAATTTTTTTACAAATTTTTCAAATTTTTTTTTTTGTATTCTGGAGCAGAATGTTTTTCAGGAGACCCTCTTATCTTGGATTTTTTGAAACGTGAAGCATTTGCATCTCGAGGTACCACTCTACGTATTTCCTCAACTCCCTTCCTCAAACGTTTTAACCACAACTGCTTTGAAATTTTACATTTCCATGTGAAAATTTTGAAACTTGGTTTATTTTTCTAAAATCATCATGGCAAAGAGGGCATCGCTCCTCAAATCTTTCGTATCTTGGATTTTTTTTTTCTGTAACGTGAAGCATTCGTGTCTCGAGATCTTGAGAAAAATAATCGTTTCCACTGCGGACGAGAGCCGTTCTCTCAGACGTGTTCAGTGAGACTTCCGGTTTCATATTCAAAAAGAATTATTGCATTCAGTTGCTGTTTTATAGGCATCTAAATTTGGAAATGCAAATGAGCTCATCGCTCTTCAGTACATACAACACAGGAAGTGAAAGAATCAGAACGAAGGCAGTTCTACGTAAACCATTGTGAGCAGAACAGCTATTAATATTGTCCCCAGTGGAGCATTGGTGGAGGTTGTTTGTGGATTTGTTTAAAAGTGCTGCTGTAAACACGCTAATTCTTTCAGATGCTAGTTTGGCACCACCCTGATTACATTTATTTATTCAGCAGACGCTTTCGTATAAAGCGACTTACAGGTCGGGGGTAAACTCAATAAGCAGTTTGTTACAGGCCAGTTTTTTTTTTATTGTTTACTTCCTGCTCCAGTGTCCTCTAACACGAACGATCACATGATCTAGTTTCACCTCGCACATGCTCATCTCTTTGTCACTCATTCGCATCCTGGTATTTCCTGTGAGGTCCTCGTGCCTCACATCTGTACATGCTGCGTTCGGAGCGCTTATGAATCACAGGAGGAGCGACGGCATAATGCTTAAACCTGCTGCTGCTCACTTTTTTCTACTTTATTTTTTAAAACAATTATAAAATGACTGTGTAGAAAAAAGAAATATTGACTTAGAATTGAAGAACTTCAAAATACACACAGAATTAGCGAGATCACTATCCAATATTTGATCACAGATTGATTTAGAATTTAAGAATAAAATAAAAGGTGTTTGCTTTCGACCATTTATTCCAATTTACCTCAGTTTCACAACCTGTTGGTGTAAAGAGAATGTCATATTCCAGACGATACATTTCCTCACCCATCTTTAACCATTCCCCACAAGTTGAAGGATTTTTCTGGAGCTGCCGCTAACTTAAGCTGGTTTTTGATCCTGGGAAGAGCTAAGGTAGATTATTTTGCATGTTTTGTTGAGTGTGAATATATGAGTGCGACATTAGGATAGTAGTATATATTCACTGGCCACTTTATTAGGAACACCTTACCTATAGTGGGTCAGACTCTCTCTTTGGATTGGGTGAGCTGTGCGCTAGAGAAAGTGTTAATTTTGAGCTCTGTTTTATGTCTTTGTTGCAGCCAATATTTAGAATTTTCGTATTGATCCCACGTCCCTAAATGCTGCAAAGCTATTTTCTCCAGCTTACAGTCGGGCAAGTGACAGGGTGCACCCTGGACAGGTCACGACACACACACACACACACCCCTAAGAATTTTGTGGGGGAAATCCACTCAAGCACGGGGAGAACATGCAAACTCCTTCAAGGAAGTTCAGTAGCGAGCCTCTGGAAGATCACAGTGCTGCCCACCCAATTGTAATTGCTTAGACTATTATTGTTTCGTGGCTTGTGGTGCCTTTTTTTAGGGTCTAAAAGTTCCCGAAAAGGCACAGAATTTTGCACACGTCAGAACTGGTAAAAATGTACGTCTGATTGAGGTTAGAAAAGTGGGTGTGGCACAGTGGCTCTTTAGCCCCACCTAACGCATTTCAGCTTATGGTGCCGCTAAAAGTTTGTTGCAGGGGAATGAAATTCGGCACAAGCGCAGGGTACCGAGGCTTAATTATAAGTAAAATAGAACACATTTCCAAAATCGACAGGAAGTCGGCTTTGTTTTCTCGTGTCATACTTTTACATTTAACTTGGTCATCTCCAAACTCCATAATTCTTAAGGTTTATTCTTAAGGTATGCTAGATGTTAAATTGCGAAGCTTTTTTGAATTCGTTAGGCTATGTATGCGTTGTGGCAGTTTTATTTTATTTGGCCTTAAAAGGGCAAAATGATAACAGAAAAAATACTCAAACTCATTCACAGCGCCTCCTGGGGGTCATGACTTGTTTTTCATTATTTAATTTGCCTGTTTTGTGCAGTAATTTTGAAAATTCTCGCTTGAATACATATACTAAATGGGGATTGGTCATAGTGCAACAAACCTGCCACGGAGAGACGATGGCGCTGGATGTGTGAAAGCTCTTTGACTGCTGCTTGCAGATTTAATATGAATTTTGTCATTCACATCTGTTTCATCCTCTTCTTTTTTTTCCCCCTCCGGTTCTGTTCATGACTGTGTTCCTCCTGCATTTCCTCCAGTGACCGACAGAAGGCTCAAGGAATCAATCTTGAGAGTCTCTGGTTGAACACAGATCGTTTACCTGCAGAGGCTCTCGTTCGTTTTCTGTTTCCAGAGATTTCTGTGAAGCTTCTAGTTCTGCAGGATCGACACATTTAAAGCGCTGCATCCTTCAGGGGATGATTGCTCTGTTCCTGACGATCACACGGTGACAGTTTCAGGAGAGAAATAACATAATGCATGAATTTAAACTCATGCAGAAATGTGTTTTTAATTATTCAACCACCCGGCAGCAGCTTTATAGACTTCTGGACCACGGGAGCTACAGTAAACCAGCTGAGAGGAGATTACTCGAGCTCTAGACAGCGTTTAGGGAAAACTGTCAGTTTACAACACCAACTCCACTCCAACCCCTATTTTTATTTCTTTTTTTTTTAAATAAACAATTCTGTAAATGGAAATTTACTTTTTTGTCCTCTGTATTTAAAATGAAAAGTGTAAATATTACAGAAACCGAATAAAAAAACCTGAAAATATAATTGTAACAAATTTGTTCTAATAATGATATGCAAAATATATAAAATTACTTGGAAAATCTATGCATTTGAATTTATACACCTTGCGGAAAATAAAGTAATGTTTTTTTTTCACTTTATTCACATTATTGCTGTTTTTTTTGTTTGGCAGCTTGTGAAATATGGCACAGTTTGAATAATGAAATCGTTTGCGTGATGAGAAGGGAGGGGGTGGATGGGAGGAGTCTGTGGAGAGTTCTGTTTGAGATAAATCACAAGTGAACCCTTGAATCCTAGTCACAAAATCAAAGAACAGCTTTTCAGCCGAACAAGAGGAACGCACAAATGAGAAATCTGAAAGTTTGAGTTGGATTTAATGTGTTTTCCAGCTCATTCGTGCACGTTCTCGCGAGATCTCAGTGATCTTTCATTTTCCAGACAGTTTCCAGCTGCTTGGGTATAAGAACTGTGAACATTGCCAGTGGAAAAACATCCTCCTTCTCCTCGAAACACAGCATTACCTGAGGAAACCTTTTTCATGATAGATTCTAACACAAGGTACTTTGATAAATCGCATTGTTTACACATTATAATCTTAAAAGAATCCAGTTCTCCCACACTGTCGACATGAGTTTCTGATCAGTAAATCAGAGATGTGCCTCTGTGAACAGCTGGACCAGGTTTTCTGAGGAGTTGCATCCTCTAGGTCTCCTCTAACTTTTCAATGAAATTGGGATTTTAACGTACATTTGCAGAGCAATTATACAATATTTTAATAGATTTTAAAAAGGCAGGCCATCTTTATTTTTGTTGCACGCAAAATAGATCAGATGCATGTTTAAAACAGTGGGACAGTTACAACCTCCTCTAAACCATTTAACCTATATCTTTATGATCCACAAATAAATGTAAAAATACGATTCACAAATGAATAAACTCCTTGTTCACTTTCTTCCAAACGGGACCCCATGTCAGCAAAGCTTGTTTGTGTTGTTGTTTTTGATTTACTGTAGCGTTGCGTGTGCAAAGCTGATTTGCCGTCGTGCATCAATGGGCCACAGTACAATTTAACCTTAATGCATTAAAAACAAGTGCAAACACATTACAAACATGTTTAGATGTGCATCACTATAGAAAATAATTAAATGGAGCCACCAGTCACAGGTTGAGCTCTACAAATGCACATTAGAGCTTGTACTTGTTACTTTGTTTTTGTGTAAAATGTAAGTATTTTTTTGTGAATCTCTTTACATTTATTCGTGGACTGTTTTGATCATTTGTTGAACGGATATTTAGGAGAAATTTATACATGAATTAAAATCAATATGCTCACTGGTTCTGGGGTTGATGCTGGATCATAATCAGTTCGTACAGATCCCAGTTTCAGTCTCAACTTTTTGTACTTTCAGTCTTGTACTGGTCAAAGTGGCATCAATTCAATCACACCTTTATTTGTCACATACACTGTTACATGTTAAATAGGACCCCTCTGGCCACAGACATAGACAGGATGGGGACAGGCCAGTGTTGAGAGGTAGTATTTGAGAAACAGAGAAATGGATATACATTAGGTAGGGTAGCTCAAAAGGGGGGGGCACGTCTGTCTCCACAGAGTGCAAAGTTAGAAAATTTGTAAAAATTAAGACTTGTTAAGATATAAGAATACATATCCATATAGAATTTTTTTTTTCATGCAAAGGGGTGGTCGAGCGCCGGTTCTGTAGTGGATAGACCCGGTCGTTTCCCGGCCTCTTACCCATTCACTTCCTGTCTCTCCAGTGTCCTCTCTAAAAAAGGCCCAAAATAAATATTTAAAAAACTTAAAAGGGATTGGTTACCTTCCTTTTGAACGGTAGAGCTAACTCTGGATTCTTGAAACTAGTCTGCTCTGAGGGTTTTCTTCCACACCCGAAGGCTGTTCTCATTTCTGAATTGTCTATTTTCTGAAACTCCACAATCAAACCCTTGGTGAGGTGTGCTTGCCAACTTATCGATAATGGATTTATCTTCAACGATTGCCATTGTTGATTATTATCGATAATGTTGACTAGTTGCATCAGCCCTAGACTTTTTTCTGTTCTGTCTCCACGGTGATCCAGCTTTGGTGTTTTGCCTTGTTAGCCCTACAGAGGGAACCGCGTGTTCTGAAAGGATTTGACTTTGATGAGATGTGAACAATACCATTGAGAAGAACAGACTCTTATTAATAAAACTCACTCTGAAAGCGGGTGTCTAATGTTTTCTATAAGCTGATGAAGCCCCAAAGAAAGACCTCCGCACAGATTCCACTGCGGACTGTCCTCGTGGCTCCCATAATGAAACCCTGTGACATTCGTGGGAGTTTTGGACGCTGATTTTTTACAATGCCACTTTTTCCGTGTTTGCTTTACAGCCTCTCATTTGGGCCTGTATTTTAGGCAGTGTTTACTGAGCCCTATCCAAGAGCCCAGTGCATCCACAGTTATATGATTCTGTGGTTCTGGACCTTCTCTGGTCATGACTGGCTCACTGTATAATTAAAGCCGTGCAGCTTCACCGTGTTCTCTTGCGATTCACAGTTTCTCTCTTCAGCTGGAGCTGTGTTGATGTGCCTTTACAACATTCAGATAAAATGATCTGATCAATGTGTGAAATAATCTCCTCGGAGCTTTCCCGTAATGCATCACTTGACCAAGATGGTGATGCTAGCAGGGCTTTTTTCTCCAGGGCAATCTAAAAGGTTATTGGTAAAAAATAAACTCCCAACAAGGAAGCCCACCAGCAACCAGGACGCGTAATAAAAACCTGTTATAATGGAAGTCAAAGAGGCAAAAACAGCCTCAAAGCAGATGATGTCATACGTAGCAATTAAAGGGTCAAACGTGAATTGTTTTTAAGACTAAAGCGAAATGAACGAAGTAAAGTTAACTTGTGCTATTTTGAGACACACTGAATTCTCATCTTCTATTAAAGCTTTGAACTAAAATGTATTTTGTTATCGCTAACAGCAGTCTAGACACTAGAATCTGAAATTAAAATGTTTTTATTAGTTCATAAACAATGTATTGTGCAAATCTCGTATCTCTATTTAAATTCTATTTGCATCGGTATCCGTATATTCTATTCTACTTCATGGCTGTGTTTAAAATGGTAATATACATTACTAATAGATTTGAAAGATAAATTGGTTACCGCCTAAAAGAAGTGTTTAGGAATGAATTTCAACAAAATTTAATGTAAACTGGTTATTAATGTGATTTACACAGAACCATTGATTTAAGTTATTTTAAAATTTTACATTTTAAATATCACATTTTTTTTTTAATCTACTTTTATTGAATGCATATTAAAACAATAAAAGGCTGGAACTACTTCAGTTGTGTGTAAATGAATCAGAAATATATGAAAGTCTAATGTTTATCAGTACTTTACAGAAAATAATGAACTTTATCACAATATGCAAATTTTTTAGAAGATCCTGTATATATAGATTTTTTTCTAAATTCAGTGGCATAGAATTTTGGAATTTCACCTAAATCTAACTAAAGTTGAAGTATACTTTTAATGAGTGTATTTTTAGTGTGTGGTTTTTATAATTTTATTTTGCACAATGTTGTATGTACCAAAGTGTTTTCTTCCAAAATTAAATGAAAAAATAAACAAAAAAACTGATTTTACGAGTTTTATCAAACCGATGAACTGATGATGGAAATTCATGCTTGTCCCACTTTAGAACCATCGCAGAACCACCACTCTTTCTCTCGCTGTCTTTTCTCTCTCTCTTCTTTCACTCCTTTTCACTCTTTTTTTCTCTCTTTATTTTTCTCTCTTTCTTCTTTCACTCCCCTTCACTCTCTTTTCTCTCTCCCTCTCCGTCCTCTTTCACTCCCCTTCATTCTCTTTTCTCTCTCTGTGTCTTTATTCACTCCCTCTCTCTCTCTCTCCCTCTCTCTTCTTTCTCTCCCTTTTGCTCTTTTGTTCTCTCTGTCTTCTTTTACTCTCCCTCGTTGTCTTTTCTCTCTTTCTCCCCTCTCTCTCTTCTTTTACTCCTCTTTGCTCTCTGTCTCTCTCTTTTCACTCCCCATCGCTGTCTTTTCTCTCTCTCTTTCTCTCGCTCTCTCACACAGTGTTCACATCCTCATCACTGTCTTTCTTTGGCTCCCTGTAAAACACAACCCAGGTCCTGCAGCGCATCAGACGTGGCATCACAAAAAACAATCGTGTGAGTGAGAGGAACGGTTACGGGGAGACTGTGGTCAGTTCTCCACATTACAGTCCTGCCCCTTCACCGCAGATCTCAAGGTTTGTGAGAGGGAATGAGAACACTCTGGCTGAGTTTGGGGGGTGAGGAGAGCGCAGTGCATTCTTTTCCGTTGAAGTCACTGTTTCTGCTCTGGGAGTTCAGAGCAGATGCTGGAGAACTAACACCAGAGCTTCTCTGACCAACTCACTGTGGAGAAAGAAAGAAAGAAAGAAAGAAAGAAAGAAATGTTGCAAGAACAAAAATCTAAGCAGATCTGGGATGCAGCATCCCTTGTCCTCTTTCCATTTTGTTGAAATATTTTCAAGAATGTTTGGAACAGTTGCTGGGTTTTCAGTCTGTGTTGGCTGGATTTTTTAATTAAAAACTCCCAGAAATAGTGGTGTAATTAAACTTCCTGAGGGACAGTGTTGTACAGACACATTGTTGGCCTCTCGGTGGACCGTTTTAATCTACAAAGGTGCTACTGAAACAAGACGCACATCTTTTCTGTCTGTGATTAGTTGCTAAGCTTATGGCATGACACGGCACCAGGAAGTCACTTTCAGATTAACAAATTTTAATAAAGTGAAACTGTTCCTTAAAAATTCAGTGTTTGCCCTGCGAAACTTCGCCCCTCCAAGAATCTCAAGATGTTTCTTTTTAATATAAACATTAAATCGCTGAAGAAGATTATGATGAACGGGTGACTCAAAATGAGCGGGAATCTGTGGTTAACCATGATTACTAGTCATACAAAAATATTTTTTAATGATATTCGGGTCTCAGTTGGTCGGGTTTTTGGCAAATAATGCCAAATTCCCTATGACGGTCAAGCGGGTCAAGGTGCGGTATTTTATTTTATTTTTTATAGCTGTATATATATATATATATTTACCGTATTTTTCGGCTCATAAGACGCACTTTTTCTTCCCCAAAACTGAGGGGGAAAAGTTGGTGCGTCTTATGAACCGAATGCAAACCGCCGCGAAGTCCGGTAACGGCCGTATGAGAGGTGTAAGAGCTCCGGAGCTAGGCCGAAGCCGCGGCCATATTTGTTTACCAAGCCCTGCGCGCTGACGTCATCGCCCATCTCTGCCATTGCGCGGACGTAACGAAAACGAGGAAAAAAACTACATTTCCCACAATGCCTTTGGCTACAGTAGCCGCAGCAGTGCTTCCGCATCCATACTCACGAGCTACAGAGCTGCCGTTTCACACATTAAACGTAAAAGAGCCCCGGAGCTAGGCCGAAGCCGCGGCCATATTTGTTTACCAAGCGCTGCGCGCTGACGTCATCGCCCATCTCTGCCATTGCGCGGACGTAACGAAAACGGGGGGAAAAACTACATTTCCCACAATGCCTTTGGCATCCGCATCCATACTTACGTCACGAGCGAAACTACAGAGATCAGCTGACTCTTGCATTTGAGTGATCTCTCACGCTACAAACCCGTTTTCTCACGCTAAAATACATTTCAAGATGTGAAATGGGCACAGCTCATAGTTTGTCTGCTGTTTTTTGAGCCTGACAATAAGATGATGATCGATAAGCATCGTCTTCAGTCTGTGAGGGTTTTATTTCCGCTAAACATTCACTTGGACAGTTTCACAATCTTGGACAGTTTGATCCTTTATTAATGGAGTTATTTGGGTTTACATAAGCTGACAAAAATCAAAAGGATTTATATTAGAACAAAAAGCATACGATTGTTTCCAGCGCTCGCTCTCTCTCTATCTCTCTCTCTCTCTCTCTCTCTCTCTCGCGCTCGCGTGAGGTAAACAAAACGCTCTCAATGACTGAAACTCTTCTTTAATAAACTCAAACTCAAATCATCTCTCAACGGTACATCTCACACATGTACATACGAGATAACAAACGTAAGTAACGTGTTCTGCAATTAGGGAGTGTTTGTTTAAAGGGGGCGACTAAAAAAGTTTGAGAACCACTGTATTATTACTAATGTGGGGGCAATGTTACTAGATATTATTAGTAATGTAGTGACAATGTTACTGGCTATTATTAGTAATGTAGTGACAATGTTACTGGCTATTATTAGGCATGTAGTGACAATGTTACTGGCTATTATTAGTAATGTAGTGACAATGTTACTGGCTATTATTAGTAATGTGGTGACAATGTTACTGGCTATTATTAGTAATGTAGTGACAATGTTACTGGCTATTATTAGTAATGTAGTGACAATGTTACTGGCTATTATTAGTAATGTAGTGACAATGTTACTAGCTATTATTAGTAATGTAGTGACAATGTTACTGGCTATTATTAGTAATGTGGTGACAATGTTACTGGCTATTATTAGTAATGTAGTGACAATGTTACTGGCTATTATGGTAATGTGGTGACAATGCTACTAGCTATTATTAGTAATGTGGTGACAATGTTACTAGCTATTATTAGTAATGTGGTGACAATGTTACTAGCTATTATTAGTAATAGTGACAATGTTACTAGCTATTATTAGTAATGTAGTGACAATGTTACTAGCTATTATTAGTAATGTAGTGACAATGTTACTAGCTATTATTAGTAATGTAGTGACAATGTTACTAGCTATTATTAGTAATGTAGTGACAATGTTACCAGCTATTATTAGTAATGTGGTGACAATGTTACTGGCTATTATTAGTAATGTAGTGACAATGTTACTGGCTATTATTAGTAATGTAGTGACAATGTTACTGGCTATTATGAGTAATGTAGTGACAATGTTACTGGCTATTATTAGTAATGTAGTGACAATGTTACTGGCTATTATTAGTAATGTGGTGACAATGTTACTGGCTATTATTAGTAATGTAGTGACAATGTTGCTGTCTATTATTAGTAATGTAGTGACAATGTTACTGGCTATTATTAGTAATGTAGTGACAATGTTACTGGCTATTATTAGTAATGTAGTGACAATGTTACTAGCTATTATTAATGTAGTGACAATGTTACTGGCTATTATTAGTAATGTAGTGACAATGTTACTAGCTATTATTAGTAATGTAGTGACAATGTTACTGGCTATTGTTAGTAATGTAGTGACAATGTTACTGGCTATTATTAGTAATGTAGTGACAATGTTACTGGCTATTATTAGTAATATTGTGACAATGTTACTGGCTATTATTAGTAATGTAGTGACAATGTTACTAGCTATTATTAGTAATGTAGTGACAATGTTACTAGCTATTATTAGTAATGTAGTGACAATGTACTAGCTATTATTAGTAATGTAGTGACAATGTTACTAGCTATTATTAGTAATGTAGTGACAATGTTACTGGCTATTATTAGTAATGTAGTGACAATGTTACTGGCTATTATTAGTAATGTAGTGACAATGTTACTGGCTGGTATTAGTAATGTAGTGACAATGTTACTGGCTATTATTAGTAATGTAGTGACAATGTTACTAGCTATTATTAGTAATGTAGTGACAATGTTTACTGGCTATTATTAGTAATGTAGTGACAATGTTACTGGCTATTATTAGTAATGTAGTGTTAATGTTACTAGCTATTATTAGTAATGTAGTGACAATGTTACTGGCTATTATTAGTAATGTAGTGACAATGTTACTAGCTATTATTAGTAATGTAGTGACAATGTTACTGGCTATTATTAGTAATGTAGTGACAATGTTATTAGCTATTATTGGTAATGTGGTGACAATGTTACTGGCTATTATTAGTAATGTAGTGACAATGTTACTGGCTATTATTAGTAGTAATGTAGTGACAATGTTACTGGCTATTATTAGTAGTAATGTAGTGACAATGTTACTGGCTATTATTAGTAATGTAGTGACCATGTTACTAGCTATTATTAGTAATGTAGTGACAATGTTACTGGCTATTATTAGTAATGTGACAATGTTACTGGCTATTATTAGTAATGTAGTGACAATGTTACTGGCTATTATTAGTAATGTAGTGACAATGTTGCTGGCTATTATTACTAATGTAGTGACAATGTT
>SRMA01026031.1:24249-114249 GCA_007224835.1 Danionella cerebrum
ATATATATATATATATATATATATAATTTATTTATTTATATATATATATATTTATGGAATGTCATTGAAAATGCCGCTCGGGTGCGGGTGGTTTATACATTGATACAACGCATCACTATTTCTGTTTGTGCCCACCATGAAAAAGATAGAAGTCCACTCTCTTTCTGAAAATAAAGTTGTATTTTCACACCTGCCTAAAACCTTTGCACTGTACTAGATGGGTAGGTAGGTAGGTAGGTAGATAGGTAGATGGATTACCTTTTTCAAACCTTTAGAATAAATGTTCCACTTCCCCTTTTTTGAATTATAGAACACAATATTTTTTGTAAAAGCTTCTTTGGATGAATGTAAAAGAAAAATAACAATCTGGAAAAGACACTGATTTTTTAAAACATGTGTATAGTTATGGTGGATGTAAAATGCTCATATTTTATCACATGAGTGTATTATTTTCATTTATGGGGTGCTGCATTGACTGTTCATGAGATTCTAGAATTTCTCTAAAGCGAATTACAAACAACTATGTGTTTACAGAAACATTTATTTGACAAAAAAAAATTATTTTTAAAATGTTTTCTAGATAAATGCTCTTTCTAATAATGAGCAATGCTGAGCCTGATTGGTTAGGGGGTGGGGCTAAGGAGGTAGGGAGGATTGGAGTAATGTTGGACTGCAGAAGTACATGAATAAATGTAAACTCTACTCTAAAACATGCTGGAAATCGCTAAGGGTTTAATATTGTAAGGAGTGAGTTTGTGCCTAGAGTCTTATGGGAAAAAAATAGCTTTCAATGATTTTAAATGGATTTTCACAGGTTCGAAAGTAAATAAATTATTATAAATTGATTCTTGCCGTCATTGTTTACACAAAAAAGCATTTTTAACCTTTTTTTAGTTTCACCAGCCTGAAACCTCATGGAAAATGACCAAGTAAAGAAACTAAATTTTTTAAGAGCGCCATCAGCTCTTCCAACTCGAAGCTTCACCCCCTCTGGATATTCGTTTGACCAATGAGAAGTGGTGTTCTATGTTGGTTGAGAATCAGCAAACCAATGGCAGACACGCCAGTCGAGTGGCGATTGCAGAACTATTTAGCTGATAAACCTTTTTCTCGTGACAATAATGAGATGTTGACCAGCTCTTTGACGAAAACTTAACGAGACGTGCACAAATTTTCGTTAAGGAAACAAGAGTGAACGAAAATGTTAATGAGTAGATATTTCAGTTTTTCAAGACTCGTGGCTGTAATCTGTCATTGAAAATATAAAGTGTCTTCCTCCGCTTGTTATCCTTGTCTGGTTACACCAACAACCAGCCGCGCACGCATTGAGCAGATTTACCTTCAAAGCTGTTTAAGTACATTTTAATTATTTATTTAGACTTTTGGCACAAATCTCATTCCATAATGTTGCCCTTTAAAACGAACTCTACTGAGATCAGTGTCCACTTCTCACAATCGACAGTAGCGATAAGGCGAATGAATATTACTGCTGAAGTATCGCGTGTGGTCTGCAGCAGGAGCAGTCGGCGAGACGGATGCGTTTGTCTGATGTGCTAGTGAGCAGAAAAGGTCTCATCCTTCATGTGCTCCGACAGAGACTGGGAACGGCGACAGGGAGAGAAGAGGAAGCCTAAATTACTTTAGTGGTGTGTTCTGGCGTGGTGAGTGTTTGAGGAACAGAGAGGCGCTGGCCTGCTCTTCAGAGAGAATCAACACTGCAACAGCTCCTCACAAATCTACTCATCCCTGGAGAATCGCTCGAGCGACACCTGTCTCAGAGCAAGCGCCTGCCGCAGTATTTAATGCATAGCCTGGATTTAACAGAGCCTCCTATTGGATAATTACTTCCTGAGCGATTAGCTTTCAGCTGGCAACCAGTTATTGAACCCCAACTGCTGCAAAGAGCGGCTTCTCATCTCTGAAAGTGACATCCCGAGGCCGTGGAAAAGATGTTCATCTGTTGCCAATGAATTGACCATTTGTATCAAGCAGATTGAGTCAAGATTGATCCTGTTCCAGAGTGATGGCCGCATCCAGGAAGGAAGAGAGGCAGAGGAAGTGATGCACTCATCCCACTGCCTCCTGTACAAGCCTGTGGGGGGCAGAGCTATGATCTGGGGGTGCGGTAGCTTTCAGGTCTAGGTTCAGTGCTCAAGAAACTCCCTGAAGGACCCGGTGATTCTAGCAATGAATTCCAGGATGGCAATGCCAGGATTCAGTGTTATGCCAGACACATGGTTTCACACCACAGAGTCCAGACCGGATCCTTTGGGATGTGCAGCGGTCAGCCTCTACCGTCTTCAAGAACTTGGTGAAAAATAATGAAACACTGGATGGAGATAAATCTTGAAACAATGCCACAGCGAATGCGTGCCGTAACCTAAAGCCAGTCCAATGAAGTACTGAAGACTTGTGTGTGTGTGTGTGTGTGTGTGTGTGTGTGTGTAAGGTGTGCTTGTCGACAGAATGTTTGTCAAACGATATCAAAATGGTCACAAAAAGGACCATTTTTTTCTTATCCTCCTCTTCCTGTTCTGGGACACCGGGTTCTGCCGGTTCACTTTGAGCAACAGTTACTCAGTCAATCACAGGGACATGCTCACATTCACCACAGGGAGACCTTGACCAGTTTTCCAATTTTGTTCTTTGAAAATAAAAGACATTAGGACAAATATTTTCTTCATAAAATATTACCCTGGAAACTTTTGAGATCAAACCCATGAAAAGTCTGTGGGTTGGATTTGTACCAGGGTCCAGGAGGTACTTTCGCTTTCTGCATATTACAATTGAGTTCTTTTGGGTTCTAGCAACGGCTGTTTTCTACATTTATCCAAAGAGAGTTACATTACAAGGATTTAACACATTTTATTAGTTTTCAAAGCCAAAAAGGATCCTTTTCTATCGGCTGGATTCAAGATCACAGCGTCAGATTTAGACGGTTAATGTTTTCTGCTGCAGCTTTCTATCTGTTCAGTCAGGAAATATCCGATATTCAGGGAAATACTGAATATTCCTTTCCAGACATCTGCTGAACACGTCAGAGTCAGTGGAGTGGATTCCTCCGCTCTGACCCAGGAACCCTGTTTCACACTGTCCATCCTCTGAGATTTGTGCCTAAAAGGCTGTAGTTTGTCTGTAGAGAAGCTTTGCGAGCACTGACTCACTTTCTGCTCAAGGTTTTCCAGATGCACCAGACGTCTCCGTTTCTCTGAAAGCCAAGCAAGTAATATTCGGCACAACCCAAAACTCCAAGTTTAACTGATTCTCCAAACTGAGCTTAAACTAAAGTTAGTTTAGAGAATAAATGTTCTGTTCTGTTTACAACTGAGCTGAAACCTGCTTCTGATTTGAGCTTAAACTTAATCTCCAAACTGAGCTCATTTTAAACATTACTGAATATAAACCTGTCCTCAAAACTCAGCTGAAGGTAAAGTAATTTTTAAACTGAGCTTAAACTTTTTCTATAACTGAGCTCAAACTAACCTTAGTTTTAAATAGAACCAAGTCTAAACCTGTTGTCCAAACTGAACTTAAGCTAAAGTCATTTTTAACAGCCGAACTTAAACATAATCTCCAAACTCTGCTTTAGCTAAGGTTATTTTTAAGCAAACCTGAATTTAAGCTTAATTTGCAAACCCAGCATAAAATAAACTTAATTTTGTTCTCCAAATTGTACTGAGCTTAAACCTACTCTCCAAACTGAGCTTAAGCTAAAGTAAGTTTCCAAACTGAGCTTAAGCTAAACTGAACTGAGCTTAATCCTAATCTTCAAACTGAGCTTAAGCTAAACGTGTTTTAAGAAGAACGGAACTTAAGCATATTCTACGAACGGAGTTAAAACAAAAACTAAGAAGAACATTTTTTTTTGTTTTAAATTTTATTGCAGCTTAATTTTTGTAACTAGTTAAAAACTAATCAAAACTAAACTAAGTAAAATAAAATCAATGAAACCTGAGTAAACCTATATAAAAATGTCTATAAAACTTTACATCATCATCATCATCCTCCTCCTCACCCCTGCGATAACTAATGAAATCTGGCTCTACAGAGGTGTGCTAGCGACGCTCTGTAATGGTTCCCGGTCAGTCCACTAGTTTAAAGTTAACAAACCCAGCTGTAAGGTTTGAGGGGATCCCCGGGTCTCTCTACATCTGTGTGAGTTCAGACCTGCAGCAGTATTTATGAGTTCTAGCGTCAGGACATGATGAGCTTTCCAGACGAAGCTTGCTGTGATAGTTTCCCTCTGGTTTACTGCTTTCCTTCACACAGCTCGTCTCTAGCTCAGATTTTCCAACACAAATGGAAAAAGTAGGATTCTTTTAAAACGCCACTTCCACTAAGGTTTGAGCAGTTCTGAGCTGATAATGGAGTCGAGACGATGTACTCTTAGGGATTTTGTGTTTTCTCCTTAATCTGTTAAAAGGGACAGAAAAAAATCCAGCGCAACCCTCAAAATGTGAATCTCTAGACTTTCAATCGATGCAGCGTTTTAGATTCTGATCAGAACCTGTAGCATTTATCTAAGTGAGCCAAAGCGAGAATATTGGAGCTTATTTTAAAGCGTAGTTAGTGATTCTCTGAGGATACAGAACATGTAAACGTTTGGAAAACCTTGATGGATGAGCTTCTCCTGCGCTGAGGAGTTTCGGTTTATGCTTCAGCCTCTTCCAGACATTATTTCTGGCAGACGTCAGCATCGCCGAGCTCTGCCCAAAGAAACAGCTCAAAAAGAGCTTTTCCACTTACACTGTTCCTCAGGCCTGGCTTAGTTAGGAGCCCTGTGGAGTTTAGTATAATGTTCAGCATCATTGTGCTTCGTTTTGAGAGCTTTTGCTCGACATTTGAAGGTTTTAGATCTGTGCCATGAATTCCAGCTTCAGATTAGCTGCAGTCTGGGCAGAATTTAGTCACATTTTCCATCTGTTTCATGCATGTTTTCCTTTCTCTCTCTCTCTCTCTCCCTCTCTCCCTGACTGGAGATGGAGGAGGAGACTGAGGTCAGAGGAAGAGGAGGAGGAGAGAAAAATCAGTCTGATTCTGTTCAGACTCAATTTGACTAATGAGATTAAGATCAACTGGATGAGGAAAACTGTGTCTTACTGGTGTTTTTATTAGAAAATGTATAAATCCCACTGAAAAATATTCAATGGTACTGTAATTGTACTGGGAGCAGCAGTAATAATTATTACGCTTCATGATTAGTTCTCTTGAAGCACGTTGTGTCGGAGCAACTGACTTTGTACTAAATGTATGTTGGTTTTAAATAAATAGAAGAGAAGCTCAAGTATATTTGGTATAATTGTACATTCGGAAGTGGAACAACTTAAAGTATATTTATCGTACATATGCACCAACATAGTTCAAATTTGTTTTCTAAGTACATCAGAATGATTTGGTAGTGTATTTTTGGGTTATTCCGGTCGAAAGAAGCATTCTCTGCATAGTGCAATGCTGAGTGGATCAGTCTGCTCAGGTGCTCTGGGAACTCAGGTTGATCTGATCCTGTTCTTCTGCTGTATTGGATCTTCCTCTTCACAATACCCCAGAGATTTTCTACGAGGTTAAGGTCAAGCGAGTTTGCTGCAAAGTAAGAACAGGGAAACCATGGTCCTTAAACTAGCTGCTGGTAGCTCTGGCACTGTGTGCAGGGGCCAAAAAATCTGCAGCTTTATAAAGTTGCTCAGCAGCAGGAAGCATGAAGTGCTCTTCTGGTAAACCTTGGACTTCAGAAAACACGGTGGACCAACACTAACAGATGACACGGCACTCCAGACTGACTCGTCAGTGCCTCCACTCTCTTCCTGCAGGAAATGCAAACTGTACTTTCACCAAAGCACATAATTTTGGAGCCCTCAGCACTCTCCAGGGTGTGGTTATCCTTATTGCTTGAACACTTTTCTACCACATCTTTTCCTTCCCCTTGCCTCTCTATTAATGTGCTTGGACACAGAACTTTGTGAACAGCAGCCACCTTTGCTATGACCTTATGTTGCTTTCCCTCCTTGAGCAAGGTATCAGTGGTTGTCTTCCGCACAGTTCTGAAGCTACACAATTACACGGAGACACCATGCCTTGCAGGTGTTTTATGATAATTAGCTGGTTAAAGTGTAGTTCCAGGGGTTTACGATATAGAACATTTTCACAATATTCTAATTACCTGAGATGCTGAATTTGGGCTATACATATACGCACACACATTTTTTGAACAATGCTAATCTCTCAGGGAAGAGGAGATTTTTGGCTAAAGTTGGAGTAATGCCAAGTTGGTTGCTACGGTAAACAGCCTGGTTGCTATGGAGGGGTCAGTGACGTATTATTGTGTTGCCTTTGTCACTACAAGTTTTAGAAACCAATTCCCATGTCTCTATCATTTACCAAAGCTGAGATAGAGTTCGGTTGGTTGCCAGGGTAGACAGTTTGGTTACTAGGGAGCTGTCAGTGACGTCACAAAGAATGTCAATAGAAATCAAATCCACATTTCTCTGTCAAATTAAATCAAATCTACAGATGTTGCGAGTTTGAAGGTTCTACAAGATTCTCTGCGTGAGTTACAGTTTTACAAAGTGTGACCCTACGGTAAGTCAGTGGAAGATTTCCCAGAATTCTTTTATTTCCACCATTCTGAACAGATATAGAAACCAGAGTCAGACGTGTTTGGCAGTTTGGTGGCTGATGGGAAATTGTTCATTAGTGAAGCTTGTTGTAAAGTTTTTTTAAACTTTTGCAGAATCCAGAAGATGCTGTAGCCCAAAAAAAAACAAAAACACCAAACCCCAGGCGAGACGTAAAATATCATCCCTTGAGCTGAAATGGAGGGCTTGCAGTCCAAAGACAGCTTCAAGGAAAGCCTTGTGATTATAAAACGACTCAATCTTTCCCCACGAAACACTCAAAAGAAAGTGTTCCACCCTGTAATCCAGATCGTCCACTGCTTTCGCTTCATTGCATGGAGTTAACCAAAATGTAAGCAAATCTCAACCCCAGAATTAAACTTTACTCATCATTTAGTCTCCGTCAAGTGCTCCCAACCCTTTCTGAGTTTCTTTCTTCCGTTGAGCACAAAGAGGAGGAAAAAACACATCTTCACTGATTTAAAATAAGAACCAAGCAGGGTCAGTGATGACGTTGTCAACTTTTTAAAGACTGCAGCGTGAAGACACATGCTTTCAGAGATTTCCGCCCCCGGGTGAAGGTTTGTCTTCAGTCTGCAAGTCTTGAAAGCAGAGCTACACGCGGCCCTTGATTTCTGTACCACCCAGAGCTCCGCTGATCTCCATTGAAGAGAATCTGAAGCCTGAGATCCTGAAATCTGATCTCCTGGATTCCTGTTGGTAACCTTTAGCCCGTCTGGAGCAGAACGAGATAAATCACTGCAGGAAAAGTGAAGGGGAGGGGCAAATCATGGCACTTGTGTTTTTGGCCTCAGTTGAGTGCAACCCGAAAGCAGCTATTGTTGTGGCAAAGGGGTCAAATAAATAGCTTCCAAAACTAAAAAAGAACAGCTCTTTATTTTTACAGGGGTGATGACATGATGAGCCTTTTAGTCGCTTTTGTAGTGATTTTCAAAAATTGAACAAAATCACGTTTGTTTCTTTTATTCTCTTTTATTAACTGTTTTTATTCTCGTCATTGGTCACGTGATTGCACATGAGCGCTGACGTACATTCGAGTAAAAATGTTGTTATGCTCAGAAATTGACGAAGTGGCAAAACATTTTTTTAATTGAATATTTGCTGCTTATGCGGCTCCAATCACTTTTGATTTGAAGCTTCTTCAGCCCCTGAGCCTCGTCCTCCTCGGACACAGGTTCTGTTACATTCGCGGCGTTCTTCTCGGGGAATGTGTTGTAAAACTCAACACTTTATCCTCAGCTCCACGTTTGAGTTCTCTATTCTCAGTATCGTTACAGATTCATTCTGATAAAGGCAGCTTCGACTTTTAATGCACTTTTTACAAAATACAAGATTAATAAAAGTAGTGTCAGAAATCCGTCTCAGAGATGCGTGTGGCACACAGTATCCACAGAGGTTTAATCAAGCAACCATCGCAGGTTCTGTCACATTAAGGAGGAGTTTTGTTCGAAAGCTTCATAAAACAATTCATTTACAGAGTCTGGAAAAAATAAACGTCTATTAAAAGAAAATTAAAACTTTTATTGGAGACTTCAAAAAACAAATGATGAACTTTTCAAAATGATGATATGAGCTCTTTTAGGCATCATTTGTGAGATGCAATGAGTCTAACAGTTCTACACCAGTAAATCTATTTTCCCCAGTTCAAATGGGTCCTATTGATTTGAAAGCTGGTCACATCCCTGCACCTGCTCCAGACAACACAGGGTCCTAAATTTTACACAAGGATGGAGTCTGGTTTCTAGAAAATCCGCCTAGAACAGATAATTTCATCTGCTGCTCTTACAACACGTTATTAGTCTTCAAACATAAGTATGGGATGAAAACAGAAACTCATTCATCGCTTTTGAAATGAAATGAAATGCTAATGATCTGATTGGATTCAGTGATCTATGCTAAGCTATGCTAACACTGCTGGAGAGTGGCTCAATAGAGTTGGAGGGGGTACGGGTGGGGGGACGATCTACTGACAAAGCATCATAAAGAGATAATTAGCTAAAGTCGTAATAAAATGGGTTTTAGAAAAACAAATAGATACCTGGCGGTAATGCATTGCAATTTTTAATAAAAACCAAAAATGTATTTTGTCCATTCAGTGCAGTGGAAACATCTCGTTTCTAGAAAAGCATCTGTGTGCTCTGAACTGAAGAAGACTGGATCAACTTTTTTTTCTCCAATACGTGTTTAAATCTCTCTCTCTCTCTCTCTCTCTCTGAGCGAGTATAAACATGTGTTGGCTGATCTCCACACCTGAGCTTGTAAAAGCAATGGGCTGAGGAATCCCCAACACCTCCCTGATCACCAGTCAAACACCGTCCCGTCCTCTGTGGAGGTACAGTCCAAAACTATGGCCACCGTACTTGTGATGTCACGTGTAGGAGCAAAAGAAATTGAATTTAAATGATGTAATAAATAATCAAGTGATTGAGGTCACGAGAGATCAGGGCAAAGGGGGCCATGGAGCTTAAAAACATTTAAAACGTCATTCCTGATGTTTCATTACTGGTTATTTTCTACATTGGTGGTGTTGTGCATACACACGTACAACTAATATGAAAGTTTTATTGGCGTATTGCTTAAGTCGGTCAACCTAGAACCGGAAGGTTGGCGGTTCGTTCCCTGCCAGATCCACTCTGCCATTGTGGCCTTGTGCAAACCCCTTCACCCACAGTGCCCTGTATGGATGTGTATGACTGGTGGGGTGTGTCTGGTGGTGGGCAGGAGGCCACAGGCATGAAAAGGCGGTTCTGTGAATGAATAATGCTCTGAAAAATGTAAAGCAGCTGGAAAAGCGCTGTATAAATTGAAATATTATTATTTGTTCTTTATTATATTGTTTCACTGTTTTTTGGCATCTTTCCTCTCAAAGTAATTTTAAGTGAAATGAAACCCACAGAAAGAACAGAGTCACGTGAACACCATCCATTATCTCCCCACAGAGTGTTAAGATAATCTACGTGTTCAAGTAAAGCTCTTTATATAATTTTCTTCTTGTTTCTTTTTATATAGTTTCATATTTAGTGTAAAGCAGTTTTCTGAGTGACCCGTGCCGGAGCTGCGGTGGCTTTGCTTCGTATTTTCCACTGTCCCCAGTAAAGGTTCTGTTCACAATATGTGGATGATGTTCTGTCGGCTCAATGGAGCCAGGACGTACAGATGGAACAGCACCTCCAAGTCTAACCCTCCAGCTAAACTCATCGGCCACTTTATTAGAAACACCTTGCTAGTGCCAATGGATCCATGCTTTCTTGTTGCTGATGTCAAATTCTGACCCAAGTGTCCAAATGTTCAGCTGAAACCGAGTCTCATCAGACCCGGCAACGCTTTTACAATCTTCTACCGTCCAATCGTGGTGAGTTTCCTGCTGGAGCCCATCCGTCTCAAGGTTCTAAGTGTTGTGCGTTCAGAGCTCTCCTTATTGTTCTTCTGCAGACCTCGATTGTAACCAGTGGTTATCTGAGTTACTGCTGCCTTTCTATCCACTGGAACCAGTCTCCTCTTACCTCTGGCATCAACAAGGCATCTGTTCCCACAGAACCTCTGCTCACTGGAGATTTTCTCTTTTACTCACCATTCTCTGTAAACCCTAGAGATGGTTGTGTGTGAAAGTCCCAGTAGATCAGCAGTTTCTGAAATACACAGACCAGACCGTCTGGCAGCAACAAACATGCCACGTTCAAAGTCACTTAAATCCTGTTTCTTACCCATTCTGATGCTGAGCAGTTCGGCTTCACCATGGTTCCATGATTACACTATGATTGGCTGATTAGAAATGTCAGCTGGTTGACAGGTGTAACTAATAAAGTGGCCGGTGAGTGTAGGGTGAAGTCTAGGTTGCCTGCTTAGACTGATGTATCTGAAGATTAAAATGGGCAAATGGTAGACAGATATTATCCACAGCACACAGTAGCATCTATTAAATGAAACACCTCACTTTGCTGAAACCGTGTCAATTAAAGATGATTTATAATTGCTCACTTTAAGATTGTGATCACAACGGTTTCACACGATGAAAATGCCACAGAAGCTTGTGTGGTGTTAAACAGGAAGAGAGAAGTTCATCGACTCAAGCTACAGTAATTCCTATTTGTCCACAATATTTTTGCATTAAACTTGCAAGTTTTCGTGAATGCATCGGATGCATTTTGCACCCTTCAATAATTTAATTGCAGTTGCCAATGTGTTTTAAAACTTTTATGAATATCAGCGAGCGTAACTTTCCTCCCCCCTCTCTGCGTCTCATGTCTGGAATGGAGAAGCTAATGGCTCCCAGCTTTGCTCATATGTCCAGGCATGCACTGTGTAATGACGAGCAGCTGGGCAGCGTGCTCTCAATGACTCCATTTCCCAGAATTCCTTACCTGGAGATCCCCAAAACAAGCCTGTGTTTTTGTTTTAAACATACTCTAAATAAAGTTGTAGAGTATTGCAACTTTATTTTTATTAACTCGACCTGTTTGCTTGAAATCAATGTTTGTGCAGAAAAGGTTTCTGAGTTTCTGGCTCCCGATCGACCCTTGCTTCTTTCATCTGGTGATGTGCCGACATTTCTGAATTCTATAAAAAGATTTCAGAGGAACTGGGAAAGCCCATCAGCAGTGTTCAAACTCTGATGAAGAAGAGGAAAGTGAGGGATTCTGGTGAAACCAACAAACATTTCTGCTACAGCTGCCAGAAAAACTGTGAGTGATGCAAAACCCACAAATGACTTCAGCTGATACACAGGGCTCTCTGGAAAAAAGTGGCGTGGCTGTTTCAAAAAGAACAAAGATGAAAAACTTGAAGAACAATGGGTTGCATGGTGGAGTTCCCAGAAGAAAGGCGTTACTACACCAAGGCCACAAAGAAGCTGCTTACGATCCGCAAAACAGCTCAGAGACAAGCTCCAAACTTCTGGAACAAAGATATTTGGAGAGATGAGAAATAAACAGAACTTTTTGGCCACAACCATAAACTCTACATTTGTAGAGAAGTCAACAAGGTCCCCACAGTGAAGCACGGAGGCAAGTCACTGATGTTCTGGGGATGCGTGAGCTCCAAAGACTCAGGAAACTTGGTGAGAATCGATGGAAGATGAAAGCAGCATGTTCTCAAAGGATCCTGGAGGAAAATGTGCTTCATCAGCCGGAAGCTGCTCATGGGACGTTACTGGAGATTCCAACACCACAACGATCCAAAACACAAGGCCACGCCCACTCGTCATCAGTTCCACCAAGAGCAAAGTGAAGGTTCTGGAGCGGATCTCTTCTCCTGATCTCAATATCACTGAGGCGCCCTGAGGAGAACTCAAACATGTCGTTCATTCAAGAATTTGCAAGAGTCCAAGAAGAACGTGTTGCTTTACCAACAGAGAAGATAAAGAACCTCATCCACAACTACCTCAAGAGACATTAGGGTCATTTGGAAAGTTTCTGTTGTCATTATGATTTAAAAAGAGAAAACAGTGTGAGTGGAAAAATGTTTTTTGTGTTTTTGTGAAAAATGGCCAAGAAAGCAAAACATTTGCTAGGGAATGAGAACATTTGAGCACTGTATACTTGTTCAATATAGACAGATATGAACTATACTTGCTTATCCCTAACTACAATTGCATTTTCAAAGAACATCAGACCGAATAAACAGAATATCTGCACCATTCACTTGTAACTTCTGAGGCTTGGGAATCTATAATATCTGTTTTAACCAAAATCACTTGTGAATGTGAAGAAACCTCTCCATGTTTGTCAAAGCTCCATGTTGCACAGAGCACATTGCAATGGTTGAACTTGTTTAAAGGCGGCCCCTGGTTCATCTCGGCTGAAGGAGGGATCTGCTTTGACTTGAACATGCAGCAGATCTCAGTCTGACTCTGCACCTCCCCAAAAAAAAGTTCTGCATATAAAAACCAGACTCAAGCTTTTGTTTAGGCAGTAGGGAGTTTCTGCGAGGGTCTGGATCGGAGTTAACACACACCGGACCCTACGTGCATGAGAGAGCTCCAAAACAGGATCCCCCCTCGCCTCAGAGAGTCTACATGTCTACTGTTTAGACATGTTCAGCTTTGTGGATTTTCGGATAGGGCTTTTGCTCGGTGCCACCGTGCTTTTAGTCAGGGGACAAGGAGAGGATGATTGTGAGTATTTGCTCTCTACTCCTGGTTTTTCCACACAGATGCTTGAGGATGTTGGAGATCTCTGGAAGGGGGATTTGATTCTGAGGATTTTTGAGGGTCGTCTTGAGGAGGATATTGCCCTTTTTGTCATTATTTTCTTTTTATTTGATATTGGTCGTTCCAAACGCAGGATTGTGTTTCGTGCATGTTTCAGTGCGCGTGCCTGTACATGTTCAGTGATGTCCTGAAGCCAAGGATGCGCTGATGGAAAATCTCACTGCGGAGGATGGAGGGAGGGATGGCTTGACCAGAAATTAAATTGGGTCATTTTGTAGCTTTTACTTGCCCTGAAACACTTCCAAACATTCAAACGGTTAATTTATCCTGTGGAAGCGACAAAAGAGGGACATTTTAAATAATGCTCGAAACCAGAAACAATTGTTTGAAGAGGAAAAAGTAGACTTTGCTTTAATTTTTCAACAGTGTTCAAGATGGATAAATGAGGAACAATTGAACAAAAAAAAAACGAATGATACATTTTTATTAAAGTTTATTCTTTATGCGTTCTTTGTATTCATTGACTGGATTACTTGATTAGCATGTCTTGTAAAAGGCTAATCAGTCATGTTAAAGGCTGTTCTGAGAGTTTTCATCTCGTAGCACCACGAATTTAAGCATTTTGCTATCAACATTTTGCGTTTTATTTAGATTTTTAAACATTTTATTCATGTTCTCACTCTTGGGGCGTGACGGTGTGACTTTTAGCGTCACCTAAACCTTTAGCGCCATCAAGTGGTAATTTTTTAATACTGCGTTGGCGGGAATCCAGATCTAGGGCCATTTTTAAACATTTAATTGTTTACGATATCAATTAAACAACTTCTTCATAAAAAACTACACATTTAAAATTAATTTAGTTCCGTTTTGTAACTCAACCAAATACTGGGGAAAATATGCAACACCAAGTCATAAATACAGCTCTTTGAATGTACAGATATTGCCATATCACCCCCTCAAGTTTTGACTGCTAATATAACGCTTATAAAGCACTCACCTTATATTTAATTGATATTTTGTATTGATATGCAACATAACCACTCCAGTTTATTTCATGATAACATGCTAACAAGCTATACTGTGCTATGCTGATGGTTATGCTAACTCATGTTTGTGTGGTTCTCCACACAGCACCGTTCGGCAGCTGTACATTAGACGGTCAGAACTACAATGACAAGGACGTGTGGAAACCTGAGCCATGCCAGATCTGTGTGTGTGACAGCGGGACAGTGATGTGTGATGAGGTCATCTGTGAAGATACGTCAGACTGCGCCGACCCAGAGATTCCCGATGGAGAGTGTTGCCCAATTTGCCCCGATGGTAATGCCGCCCTCAAGCAATGTGCTCTGGGGATAACCTGTCTTTCACTGGCCTAACATCACTTTATGGGGTGTTCTCTGCTAATAACTGAAGATGGTTGGATTCTCATATGAGGGATGGTTGCTCCTCAATGGAGGCGGTGTCAAATCTCCAAGTCATACAATATATCCATGTGACTCCAATGGTTCAGCCCTAATTTCAGGAGCTGCCTGGATTTGTGTCAAGAAAACAAGCACTGCCTCATTCAGGAGCATATGCCATTTCCACCTCGCCTAAAACTACTGTTGAACCACTAGAGTCTCTGCGATAAATCTGGTTATTTCTGGGTGAAAGTAAAAAAAAAAAAGTTAATCATAAGATCTCATATTTCGGTTCTAAAACCACAAATGGTCTTATGATGTTGGTATAATCGTTGAAGCTTTATGTGCAAACAGATTGATTAATCTCAGGTAGTGTTTAACATATTTCAGTTTTTCACTGCTTTTAGATTTGAAATATCAAGCATTATTGCACACAAAACTTTTCTATTAAATACATAAAAAAAAGTCAACATGTAGTCTCTCCACATTTTAACTTCCCGATTGTTTTACTCGTATTGTTAAGCAATTTTAATTCAATTCCAGGTGAAACACAGACTGAATCTCCGCAGCCTCCTCCAGTTGTCCCCGTGGTTAGTGTGTTTTTTTTTTTTTATATTTGATTACAAATATGTTTCAGTACAGCCCAGCACTCTGTCTGGTTTGATCTCGTAAAATCTCTCTTTTGTAATAATCCTTTTCTTTTTCTTTTAGGGTCCTGGTCCTGTTGGTCCAAAGGGAGACCCGGTGAGCCATCATTTCCATCAGTTTAATAATCTATCTCTAGTTTGTTTTTGTTTTTTTTACATCTTCTAAGCTTAACATGTCTAAAATGAAATCAATTGCCTGCTTTATTTAAACATCACCATGATGCTTAATGGTATTTTTAATTAAGATGAAATAATAGCTAGTTTAACCTGATGACCTTTGACCTTGAGTGGCCTAGGTTCTACATTTTAAATACAAAGTTTTAAAATACAAACACTCTTCCTTTTACAGATGTTTTTGGAATATGTATAATATGATGTTTCTCCTGAGATATTTGCTTTATGAACAAATGCTTGTGTTTTAAGGGTCCTCCAGGGCCTCCAGGCAGAGATGGGATTCCAGGAGAGAATGGCCTCCCTGGACCTCCTGGTCCCGCTGGGACTCCTGGGACCACTAACCTCGGAGGCGGAGTAAGATCTGAGCATTGCACATTTAAAATTGAAATTAAAACGGATTATGACTACAAATGGCGTTTTTTCAATTAGATTAAAGAGAGATTGGCTAAGAATTAAATACAATATCCATTTTCAAGAAGAGCCTCTTCTATAGTTGTTTTAATTCACTTTGTTTCTGTATATTTTATTTAGTGCTTAAGTGATTCAGTACCAACTTTGTGAACAGCTCCATCATTCCGACCTCAGAGATTTGAGTAGAATTCCATTTGATCGTTTTCACGGTTCCTCTTGAGCTGTGTTGGCCCCAGAGGAAGCTTCTAGGAGCTGATTGTTTTTGTTATTGATCCGCTTTATGAATAATCCATATTGAAACACTTTTCTCCTCCTGCAGTCTTTTCTTTCCCAAATGGCTTATGGCAGTGAGAAATCCAGCGGTCCTCCTGTTCCCGGACCACCAGTGAGTCTAGCTCCATGTTTTTAAAGGATAAACAGAAGTGTAATCATGTTTCTCGATAATCACCCATTCATTTTTTATTTAATAGAGTTCAAATGTGCTTTTGTATAGATATAATGCATTCGCGTAGCCTGAGCTTCAACAAATTTAATGTTGTCCTATGTCTATTAATGCAACTTACACCATTATGAACTTTAGTTTTTAAGCCTGTGGTTCCACTCACCAAAGAACTTCCCAAAGAGATGGCATTACTCATTAATTAAATGTATTTTTTAACACTGTTCTAAACGTCGACTCATTTGCAGTATTTTAATATATCTGTGTGTCTCTTTGAGGGCCCCATTGGTCTCCGTGGTGTTCCAGGACCTCCAGGTGCTCCTGTAAGTTTCCTTCTGTGTTCCATAGTTGTTTTATAGTAAAGGCATCACATTTACATTCCACATTATTCTTTATATCTCATATGCTATCTGTTTGTTTTTGTTCCCAGGGTGCTCAGGGCTTCACTGGACCTGCAGGAGAGCCTGGAGAGCCCGGTGCTCCTGTGAGTAGCTTCCAATGATGCTTTACTTGCTGTCTGACATTTTAATAGTGAAGCAAAGGCCAAGGTTTGGTTTTCTCTTAAGAGGAAAGTGTGCAAAAAGTACCCGACGTTGTAACTGCTCTCAATTAGATTCATGAGAAATACGTTTGTTTTAACTAAAGGTTGTGGTCTAAGACTAATCAGAATCATGTGAAATCATCCGTTTTTCAACCGTAGTTCATGCAGGAGAATGCACCAGTAGTTGCTGAAAGTCTCGTACAATCTCTTCCTAAGTGTCTTTATCACATTATGAGGTTTTATTTAAAGTTTATACATAATAAATAACGGTTTTGGTCCTCAAAACTCACCTCGTATTAATAGTTAAACATACCTAACAACTGTTACCCTTCTCACTTCTGTCTGCTGTGGCTGTTCAGTCAAAGTAGTCTCGTCTCATTGGGAGACCCTCTCAATCCAGCAAATCAGAAGCAGATGAGGGCGAGACTTAAGCCTCTGATGCATTGTGTTTGATTTCTGTTGTGTATCATTTCTTTTTATTCTGTCTATATTATTTTGGTATTTTTCTGTATGCATTTTTTGGTTTTACATTTTTTGCATTTGGCAGATGCTTTTATCCAAAGCGACTTACATTTAAAGAATGGACACTTTTTTCGTCAGTTATTGCTTTCCCTGGGATTATTTCCCTGTGAAAGAAATATTACACTAAAATGTATTAATATTTACTGAAAATACCAAATAAAAACAGCCAAGTATCATTTGAAACAAAACAAGTGAAAATAACGCCTTCTCCCTAATTCCTCAGTTTTTAGCAAAAAGACAAAGCAGAAAATAACGAAACGTGCTTTAAAATAACAATAAAGGAACCACAAGCTGTTATTTAAAGCGTATTCACTGAAAACAAACGTTTTTATCAAACTGTAATTAACAGGTTGTCTTTTAGTTAATAATATATTATACATTTTTCCAGCAAAAACAAACCAGCGTTTTACAATTTTAACCTTGTGTTGTTTTATTCAGGGTCCGATGGGTACTCGTGGTTCTCCAGGACCTCCTGGAAAGAATGGAGAGGATGTAAGCTTTTGATTTCCACGTTTAAATCATCTCTGAATCCCAAAAAATCAATCCCAATCTCTTCTTCATGCTGCGATCTGTGCTTTTCTCTTGCTAAGGGTGAAATCGGTAAAGCAGGTCGACCTGGAGAACGAGGAGCCGCTGGGCCACAGGTTTGTCACTTTGCTTTAATTAATCAATAATCAGTCAGAATACATATTTAAATATATTTGTCAGACTATCCAATTGATGATTAATGCTCTTGTCATTTTGATTCTTCGAAGGGTGCTCGTGGATTCCCAGGAACCCCTGGACTCCCCGGCATCAAGGGACACAGAGTAAGCTTACCTCAAAACCTAATTCCTAAAGAATCCAAACACTTCCAGGAACAGATGTCTATAACATGCAGCAGAACGCTTTAGTGAACGAACGAAGCTCTCTGTGAACTCCTGCCGGGAGCCACCGGAGAAACATGCTCCAGTAGAGCAGTTTGCTGTTTTAACGCAGAGGAAGAGTTTGGAATGCGTGTCATGATGAGATGGAGAGAACTTCATGATGAGATGGAGAGAACTTCATGATGAGATGGAGAGAACTTCATGATGAGATGGAGAGAACTTCATGATGAGGTGGAGAGAATTTCAACGAAGGGTTTCATGGTCGAGCAGCTGCATTCAAGCTATACATCATCAAGTGGAATGCACAGTGGAGTAAAAGTGGAGTAAACCGATCTGGAGATGAATCATGGTGTGGTGGTTCCAATAGAAAGATCTTCCCTGACTGATGTCCTCAGGGATACATTTTAGGAAGACCTTCTCTCCCATGTCAGCAACTGACCTCACAATTGAGGTCCCCACAAAGCACTCCTGAACCTGGAGAAAGCCTTGTCAGAAGAGCTGAGGCTGCTGGGGGTGCTCCATGTGATGTTTATATCCAATGGATTAAGAACAGGAGGCAGATCAGAGAAAACCGATTGAATTTGAATAATGCACTGTGGAAATCTTAAAGAACACCGTAAGGAACCAGCAGATTTATGGACATTGAATTTACACTGTGGTAGTGTCTTTCAACTCACATGACATTTTATTTGTACCGTGGTGGTTTTTATTTCACTTACATAGCATTTCATTTACACAGCAACTGTGTTTATTCAGTTCACTGTCTATTACATTGACACCTGGAAGTGTTTATTTACTTTGCATTGTGTTGCAACTACATTTAACACATATAGTTCATTTAACTCATATAGTGTTGTATTTATACTGCAACAGTGTTTATTTAACTCTAATTGTGTTACATCTACACTAATTAGCTCATATGGTGTTGCATTTACACTGCGGGGGTGTTTGTTTTTTTTTGCTTGCGTTGTGTTGCAATTATGCTGTGGCAGTGTTTATTTAACTCACATTGTTGCATCTGCACTGGGACAGTGATGATTTAGCTCATATAGTGTTGCATTTTTACTGTTGTGGTGGGTTTTTTTTTTTACTTCGGTTGTGTTGTGCAGATACACAACGGCAGGGTTAATTTAAATCACAGTGTTGTATTTAGACTCCAGCAGTGTTTTTTTTACTTGCATTGTGTTGCATCTACACTGTGGCAGTGTTTATTTAAATCACATAGTGTTGCATTTACACTTGCTGCAGTGTTAATTTTTATTGGCATTGTGTTGCGACTACACTGAGGCTGTGTTTATTTAGCTCATAAAGTGTTGCATTTACTCTGCTGTGTTGTTTGTTTAGCTCGCATAGTGTTGCCTTTATCCTTTGGTGTTTATTTAATGAGCATAGTGTTGGATTTACACTGCAGTGTTGTTTATTTAGCTAAAACCATTGCATTTACACTGTGGTGGTGGTAGTGTTTATTTAACTTGCATAGTGTTGCATTTACACTGTGGTGGTGGTAGTGTTTATTTAACTTGCATAGTGTTGCATTTACACTCTGTTGTTGTTTATTTAACTCACGTAGTGACACATTTACACTGTGGTGGTGTTTATTTAGCGCGAATAGTGTTGCATCTAGGCTACGGGAGTGTTTATTTAATTCCGATAGGATTTAATGTATAGTAGTGTAGCTAACATAATGTTGCAAAATTTGCATTGGTGTTTAAACTCACAAGGTGTTGCATTTACACTGTGGCTATTGACATTTAACTGGTGTTTGTTTAACTCGCATAGTGTTGCATTTACACTGCGCTGGTGTTTGTTTAACTCATATATTGTTGCATTTTCGACTGCAATGGTGTTTATTTAGCTAGCATAGTGTTACATTTACACTACGTTGTTTATTTAACTCACTTAGTGTCACATTTACACCGTGGTGGTGTTTATTTAATTCAGATTTAATATGAAGTAATGTAGCTCACGTAATCACGTGATTTACACTGTGGCTATTGTGTTTAAACTCCTTGCTTTTACACTGGCGTGGTGTTTATTGAACTCGCATAGCATTAAATTTACACTAAGGTAGTGTTTTTACAACACTCATAGCATTGTATCATTATTGTACTCATATATTGCAGTTAATTTAGCTAATATTTTATTTCAAGTTGCATTTGTTCATGAAAGCTGTGGCCTCCCTGCAGGGTTTCCCTGGTCTAGATGGAGCCAAAGGAGAGCTGGGCCTTGCTGGACCTAAGGTTTGGATCGTCCATAATTATTCAACAGTGCTTTTCAACACTCTTTGGAATTAATGGGAGCAATATAAAAAGTTCACTGTTGTTGCTGGTTTTGATGGTGCCTCCTGCTTGCAGGGAGAAGCTGGGTCTCCTGGAGAGCCTGGAACCGCTGGAGTCATGGTGAGAAGCACAGGTCCCGACAGCACAGACAGTTCCTCTCCTCTCACAGATGGTTTCTCTCTTCATACTGTTTCTTCCCATGCTCATCCCTCAGGGCCCCCGAGGACTGCCTGGAGAGAGAGGTCGACCTGGTCCTCCTGGGCCTGCTGTAAGTAGAGCAACCCTTTTATCATCAAGTTTTTGTTATGATTGTTTGGAGACGATCTTCATCTCAATGTTTAGTTTATAGACGAATCTCAGAAAGCTTCTCCTCTAAAGCTGTAGATGAAGCGAGCGTGTGCTCATCCATCAGTAGTGTTCTTTGATGTTGGGAAACAAATCACATACTGCTGGGATTCATCTACCTGCAGCTTGATAAAAGTTGTCTAAAACCACATCTTGTATTTCTGCAGGGTGCTCGTGGTAATGATGGGAACTCTGGTGGTGCTGGACCTCCTGTAAGTCTAAGAATAATTCAGAATAATTCAGCAGGTTTAGACTGTTCCTGCTTTAGTTCTTTACAATCACTTGATGGTGAAAGAGTGACATGAAACGTTTAATGATAGGCTCACTCTCGGGTTGCAGGAGAATGATGTTATTATTGTTAGAATTTTTTAGAAAAGCTCATAGTTTAAAGCTTTTAGTCGATGTTGATGTTTCAGTTGAATATAGTTTATATCAAAAGTAAACCATTGATCACTTTTTGTTTTAATTTTGTATTGAGTTTAATCAATTATTTATTTTCTTCTTGGTCGATTAGGGACCCACTGGCCCTGCTGGTCCTCCCGGCTTCCCTGGTGGTGCTGGTGTTAAGGTACAACCAAAGTAAAACGTTTGCCATACATTTTTTTAATGCACAGATAGAAAACTTAACTAGTTGTGAAAAATAAATAAAACTATATAATTTTGTGAAAAATATGTAAAAATTATTAAAGAAATTAAAGAGAAATCACATTGAAAACAGTGAATTATGATCATATTTGTCTCAAAACAATTGTAAAATCTAATCCAAAGAAATCTAATTTATTTCAATGTCTTTGTCAAGGGACATGTAATAAAATACACACATAAATAGTGAAACATTTCTAAATGTTATTTAAAAACAGTTTGTGTGCAAAAATGAAAGAAACCCTTTACGAAAACCTGTTATGGAAACAAAAATGATTTATTGTCCATCGATTATTTCCTTTTATAAAACCTTCTGAAGTATTTTATAATATTAATAATAATAATAATAATAATAATAATAATAATACATTTTATTTCTTGGTGTCACTCAAGGACACCTTACAAAACACAGACATTAAAAATAAAATGGGAGATAAATAACTTAACCTTTAAATCGCATCCGTCTTCCTTGTTCAGGGAGAAACTGGTCCTGCTGGAGGTCGTGGTCCTGAAGGCCACCAGGGATCCCGTGGAGAGCCTGGTAACCCTGGCCCTGCTGGATCCGCCGGCCCTGCTGTAAGTGTTTATGAGAAATAAAGCTTGACACTCTTTGCAATGAGATGACTCCAAATAAGAACTTTATTCATTATTCCTTCAGTGTAAAAATGTAAAAAGATCAAAGAGTTTTTCATTTAATAAAGAATAAAATAAAGTCCCTTTTAAACTTTCGGTAAACGGATCTTTTTCACTGAGTATCTAGAATCAAGAGAGGTTCTGATGTTCAAGATCCTTTCGATGTTTAAGGCCTTTTATTTATTTTATTTATACACTGTGCTTTTATTGTCCGTGTAGGGATCTCCTGGATCTGATGGTGCTCCTGGTGCTAAAGGATCTCCTGTGAGTTTCCGTCTCTCCGTGATTCTATGTTTCCATCGCTCCACACGGAGCTTTATTTGAGTTTTCCTCATATTTCTAGGGTGCAATCGGTATTGCTGGTGCCCCTGGCTTCCCTGGTGCTCGCGGACCTCCAGGGCCCCTTGGACCCTCTGGTGCCCCAGGCCCCAAAGGAAACACTGTATGTTCTGAGCTTTTGAAATTATGAGAGTCCCCATCGCTCTCATTCTTGCTATTACGATAAACTGAGCATTTTTTAATTAACCTTCTGATTATTTGATCCTTCCAGGGTGATTCTGGACTCCAGGGCCCTAAAGGAGAAGCCGGTCCTAAAGGAGAACCTGTAGGTGTCTTTGAAGCTCATGCACAGCAAGCAACTAAATCTGCATTTTGAGCCTCATTTTTCACTTCCATAAATTAAAAGCAGGTTTATTTAAAGGTTGAGAGAAAGTTGAAACAGTTAGATTTCTGTACCACACCGGCAGTGCCGCATCTCAGCCGGAATCAGGCCGAGTGCGTGTCATTACAGGCCACATTAACTGAGTGACAGAGTATTGTCTCATGGGTTGGATTAATGATTCTGAGGGGCTCTGTTTGTTGGCAACCTATAAATTTAAAATGACAGAAGCTGCAAACGTCCCCCAAGAGTTCTCCCCACTTAACCTCCTTTTGATTAAAGCTGGATCTTCTGCTTAAAGGGTGCAGTCGGACCCCAGGGTCTGGCCGGACCAGGGGGAGAGGAGGGAAAGAGAGGAGCTCGGGGTGAACCTGGCGGAGCTGGACCTGTGGGGCCTCCAGGAGGACGGGTAGATTCACCCATCGAAACATTAAACATGACTTTTTCATTTTCTTTTCATTTTCTTTGTTTGTTTCTCACGGTGTGTTTTTTTTTCTGTGAAAAGGGTGCACCTGGCAACCGTGGCCTCCCTGGTGCAGATGGCGCTCCCGGACCCTTGGTGAGATTATTGTTTTGATGATCTTTATTTAAGCCAGTAGGTGGGCAGCTTTGTCATATTTCAAAGTTATTTTAATCTTTTAAAAGTTGGAAAAAAACAAACGCTGACCAGTGTTTACGATGTGTGTCGAACCGCAGCATCGCATCCGTCTAATGCAAGATTAAATGTTTTGGTTTCATTTAATCTGTTTTATCTCTGAGCGGTGTGCCACAACGCGTGTGCTAAACATAAACAGCTTTCAAAAAAGCAGCAGATTGTCAGAGTTTAGCAGAAGTAGCCGAGAAACCGTCACAAAAGCTGGTGCTGGAGCTGTCCAGGGTCCTGTATAACCATCTTGGTATCTCCCGAAAGTCTAAAAGTGCATCTGACTGTGATTTCAGGGTGCCCCTGGTGAGCGTGGCGCTAATGGAGCAATGGGAGCTCAAGGAGCAACCGGAGAGTCAGGTCGCCCTGGAGAGCCAGGACTGCCTGGATCTAAGGTAAAGGGGTTGGATGCACAATACAGCAAAAAAAACCTTTTTGATCCGCTCCCAAAAGATCACATGCATTTGTTAATTTAATATTCCATTTGTACTACATCCATCCTGTTTTTGTGTGGTGTACTTCCTGACATTTATTTTGTAACAGATTGCCTGAAAATATTTTTTTTTAAAAAGAAAAAATCCATTAACATTATTGTTGACAATGTTTTAATTATTATTATTTCATTTAAAGGAGAGAACTTTAGGAGATTAAAATCCACAATACTGCTGTGAATAACACTGATGTTGACATAAGAGCAGTGTGTATTTAATTCACAATGTGTTACATTTAACACCAGAGTGGTGTTCCTTTCAACTCTCACAGTGTTGCATTAATCACTGGAGTGATATATTATTTGTATTTTTATTATGTGAAAAATTATATTCTTTATCAATATCTAACGTACGCAGTGTTTTATTTAACACTGGAGTGGTGTTTATTCAACTTCTTTTCAGTGTTTCTTTTAACTCTGGGGTAGTGTTTTTACTGGATCGATGTATGGATGTTTTTGGATTGTTTTTGCTTGCATTTGACTATTTTGACAGTAAAAGAGTCACTTGTGCGTGTGTGTGTGTGTGCGTGTGTGTGTGTGTGCGTGTGTGTGTGTGTGTGTGTGTGTGTGTGCGTGTGTAGGGCATGACCGGTTCCCCTGGAAGCCCTGGACCCGACGGCAAAGCTGGACCCTCTGTAAGACCTTTACTGCACGTGGTTTTCACTTTTTTTGTGATGAAACGAAGTATTTTGGATTCTGATCTTTTAAACTCATAGGGTACTCCTGGACAAGATGGTAGCCCGGGACCCCCAGGACCCAACGGAGCTCGAGGTGCACCTGGAGTGATGGGATTCCCTGGCCCTAAAGGAGTTGATGTGAGTTGAATGAACCTCTTCCATTGTATGAAATGCTCTTACTGAGCTTCCGGTATAACCGCTGTAAGTCTAGAGCCTTGAGTTGAAAGATTTCTGGTGAAACACTGTCGAGAAATAAAGAAATGTTTTCGTTCACAAACAAAACCAGCGCAGGAAACATCATGTCAGATCTTTGTTAAAGAGTCACAATCTGGGCAGGGACTCATTTTGCCCAGGATTCAGTGTCTGTGACTCTAAACTGTGCAGGTAACCAATGCTTTGCAATCATGAGCCGCAGCAGAAGAACTTTTGGAGGTTAATCATTGTAACCTTGAGCACCTTTACAGATCTTCTACTCATAAAGAGCCTGTGACTGGTTTTTACTCTTCTTCATGTGTTTTCTTCTTCTCAGGGCGAGGCGGGTAAACCTGGAGAGAGGGGAGGTGCTGGTCCCATTGGTCCTTTGGTACGTCCTAAAAATGACCCTGTGGTAGAGATGTGTAGAGATTATTTATCTTAATATAAACCAAAGAATCACAAAACTTTTTGATTTTGAAGTTTAGAAAATGTTAATGTTCCCAATTATTGTAACTATTTTCATTCCATCAGGTTTTTTTTTACTTAAAAAGCTTGTTCACTTATCTTTGACCACTTATCGTTTAGAAAAAAACATTTTTGTCATTTCTAAATTCTAAAATCAGGCTTGTCATGTAAATTTAACATAGAAATATTGCGTGCTATATAACGTTTTGTCGCCACCTACAGGATTTTTAGTGTATCACAAGCACTAAATTAAGCTGATTATTATTTATTATTTCTTTGTTTTTCTAAACTCTTGCCAGACACAGCCGTCTACTCACACACAGAGCGTCCCGGTGAGGCTTGAACTATAAAATCAAACGCAACATTATTAAACTTTAAAAGCAGCCCATAATTACCAAATAACACTCACATGATGCCGTGATGAAGATGTTCCAGCGCTGCTTTTAAACACAATCACAGTCAGATCTTTCAGACTGTGTTTAAATCCTATTTTTACCATGTGTCCTGTATCGGATGTTTTTTGACGGTCTGAACTTGAGTTTCTGAACTGGTTTCTGACGGCTTTCCAATGGTCCTTCATCAGAGATGCTTCCCATCGTTTGTAATGCGACGCAGTATGAACTTTTTATCTTTTACAACATTTCCAGCCAATACGGAGCGATGCGTATGCACACAGATGTTGGCCGACAGAGATGCGCTCACAGGCGCAGTGAAAGTTTCTCCTTGCCATGAATTTTTTTAAATTTGGAATGAATTGAGCAATTTTTAGCTTATTTTGAGAAATGCAATTTTGTTGAGAAGAAAAAAAACTGCTTATCATTTATTTGCTTGAATCAAAAAATTCCTATTTTTCAATTTTGCCACAAACTTAAAACTAGAGTCGGAAGAAATTCCGAATGTCTGATGTTAAGAAATCTATTTTAAGTTCTGATATAAACACCTTTCTCAGAAAAAAATGCTTAAATAGAGTGAAGCGTTTCTTAAGCAGTACTTTTCTTTGATTATGCAATAAATCTGACAAAGGGGCGAAGCAAATTTGACTTAAAATTTTCAGAAACTAGAATAAAATGCTTGAGAAAAAGAATCTTTAAAAAGTTATTTCTGGTTTTAGTTTCCTGTATCTGGTAACGATTAACATTCTTGCTTCAAATCAGTTTTTCATTAAATGTTTGTTTTTTACGGCGGTTTTTCTAGTTTTAAGATTATCTTAAGCACAAATGTCATTTAAAAATTTTTATCATTCTTAAATCAGAGCTGTTTTTCTTATAACTTAACATTTAAACTATTTACTAAAATGAAGCACAAACTTTCTTGAATGAATCTTATTGATTTTCTTAGACCAAAGTTCAAATATGCTAATTTTGATACTGTGTTACTGTGTTTTCAGAGTTTTTGAACATGTGCAGCTTGCCATTTTTGCACATTTTAAGAACTCTTGCTCTCGCTCCGTTGGGTTTAGATTCATTCACAGACATCTCCTCTTGACAGACTCTGCAGCTTATGCTCCATTTCTTCTTCTTAATATCGGTTGCACTGGTGTCTTTATTTGGTTCAATTGGCACACGTATCATTTCTAATGTGAATGAGCGAGGGCACCGAAAAATCTGATTTCACCAAAAATACCGAATTGAGCATCAAAAGCTGAAGTCATATCATCAAGAATTCTGCATTTTCGTGAACTCCATTTGGAAGTGTGAGCAACATTGTAATCATTAATAAAGCTGTTATTAACGCTTGGATTCATGTATTTGTGTTTGTGCAGGGCGCTCCTGGAAAAAATGGGGACGTCGGTGCTCCTGGTCCGTCTGGACCTGCTGTATGTCTGCTCCTAAGCTTAACATGTGCTTCACGGCTTGAACCTGTGCTGATTGCGCTCTGATCTGGTGTTTCTAGGGGCTTGCTGGAGAGAAAGGAGAGCAGGGACTCGCTGGTCCGTCTGGATTCCAGGTACGTGCTCTTTCTCTTGGTTCTGTTTTGGAGCGTTTGCTAAATCCTCTTTAGAATGAGTTTTTGCTGTTGCACATTACTGAGCGAAGCAGCTCATAGAGGATCTGCTGCCTGGAGAAGGACATTTCAGCTAAGCATCCTGCAGCGCTCGTGGCTCAGCTCGTTGACTTCTGTCTAATTCTCTTCTAGGGCCTTCCAGGTCCTCAAGGCACCACTGGAGAGACTGGCAAACCTGGCGAACAGGTATAGTACCATGAGCTGTTTTTGATGAATAAACCCATTGCCGAACAGAGGAAAATAAGAATAGACGTTTATTGGTTAAATCTTGTAAAACAATGTGGAGATCACGGGCTTCCACTGAGCGGAGCCTATCGTTTACCTTGAGACGCATCAAAAGAGTTGTTTTCTTATTAATCTCATGCTTTTTCTGAGCAGGGTATTCCTGGTGAAGTGGGTATTGCTGGTCCTTCCGGTCCAAGAGTGAGTATCTCTTAAATATTTCACAAACGCTTTTAGATATTTCTTTTATTGTATATATTTGAAAAAAAAACATTTTATCTATAAAAATTTCAAATAAGCTATGATCTTTTGCTTGAAATATATCACTCTTTTCTTCTATTTACAAAAGTTAAAGTTAAAGATTAAGCTCATGAAACATGAATTATAAAATTAAATGTCTTTACCTTTTTAGAGTTTTTGATGTATAAAATTATTTAATAATTGCATTTTTTTACCTTTTATGTTATGTAATGTAAAAATAGCTGTGAAATCTGAAATTACCTACAATCAGATTTTTGCATTTATTGGATTTTTTTTTTATATTTTGTAATTGAATTTTGGAATGAATATTATTTAAAATAGAAAACATACAACTACAAACAACTATTTGATAATTAATGATAAAAACCTTGCTATTAATCAATAAGAATTTTAAATTACATAATTTTACAAACTAGAAATGTGTAAATATGTAATTTCTGAATAAAGTAAAACTTTAACTGAAAAAACATTTGAAAAGTTTATTTCATTTAAATTAATTATTTAATTTCACGGTATTATTTTATTTGCAAAATGTTATATTTTTTTACAAGCATGTGATTAGTTAAAAGATGAATTAGATCAGTGTATAGCGTGATTTAAAAGACAAAAGAAATGTTTTGGTAACTAAATAAAGTCTGAATTTAATTGTCGTTGCGATTATGTTTATAGTGTTTACAGTCGAATCTTTTGTGTAATTGTGCATATGTCGATTTTACGCAAGCCTTAAGAACAGAAAAAGTGAACGTTTGCATTTTTTCAACACATCTCATCTGGTCATTTTCAGGGGGAAGTGGCATTTCAAAGGTTTTCATCGACAATAAACACATTCAAACAAGAGCAACTATACATACTGTACATATTCATGGAGGACGCTTTTTTAAATCAGACGACACAAAAAACAGGCAAAAAAAATAATAATTTAAAAGGCATTTTAAATGATTTAATGTGTACGATACTTTGTGAACGTCTCCTGTTCTGATATCTGATGGAGCTCTGTGTCTATGACTCCTACAGGGCGACCGAGGTTTCCCTGGGGAGCGAGGAGCCCCTGGAGCAGCTGGCCCCTCTGGTCCTCGAGGAGCCCCTGGTTCTCCTGGTAATGATGGAGCAAGGGTAAGAGCTGAAAATCAGATCAACAAAGTAATTGCTTTATCAGTTTTGGTAGATGAGGGAGATTCAGAGTCACGTGTTCAATGAGAAATCGTAAAATTACAACTGGAATAAAGAAAGGGTTCGCTCAAGAGTTCTGCGTAACCTCATCTCTTCTTCTCTCTCTGTGTGTGCTCAGGGTGAGGCTGGAGCAGCCGGAGCAGCGGGAGGAGTTGGACCCCCTGGGATGCAGGGAATGCCAGGAGAACGTGGCACTGGAGGAATGCCTGGCGCCAGAGGAGATCGGGTACAATCCAGCACCAATCACTCCCTCTCTCCCTCACACAGCTGAACCATCTGTTTTAGATTTAGAAAATATTCTGGTTACCCGTTATCATGTTCACAGACCTAAAATATCTGTTTAATGTCTATGTAGATTCCCTAATTAATTGTTTTTTGGAAGTTTATCAAGATCTTTTTGTCTGTACGGTCTGCTTTCTGATTGGCTAAGATTTGCATATTTGTGTATTGTCTGGTGAGAGCAGAGATAGTGATGGTTATAAAAAGTTGTGAAATACAAGCGGATAACATCGATTTGAATTGTTCCAAGTGCTTACTATAACCCATAACATATTCTAAAATAGGCTATTATCCTGAAAACGGTTTGATTATGTTTGGAAATGAAAGGCTATTGATCTGCTAGGAATCAATGATCTATGCTAAGCTAATGCTAACAGTGCTATCATCAGATCCAAAGAATACCACACTACTATTGCTTTTTTTTTTTAACGCACTCATGCTTTTTAAGAAAGCTCCAACTAACCAGTCGGAAGGTAGAAGTATAAAATAAAAGTCCCCTAAAGTTTTTTTTCTGTGTGAAACTGGAGTAGTTTTACATTGTTGTTTTGAGGCAAAAGCTAAGAAATGGATGACGACTAGTTAGGGATTATCAATAAAAAGTCAGTTACTCACTGCAAGGCCGTGACTGAAGTTTTCAACAATTGTCTGTTTGTTTTAATTTCATAGAAAAAATTACATTTTTCAAATATACAGGAAATGTAAACAAAATACAGAGATGGTAAAAGAATTTTTTTTTCTAAAACTATAGTTTCAATTAATTACCCAAAACTAATAACCATGTAAAAAAAAAACGCTTTTATTTTGAGAAAACGCAAACTAATGCAATTGTTAACTTTAGATTTTAGGGCCAACTCCCATTAAAATGAAGTGAAATTGTGTCAATGCGCTTTCTTCAGTTCAGAAAATGATTTGGTACAGTTTTGAGTTTCAATTACTGATGCAATTTTTGCTCTGAGAATGTAAATGGAGAAGTACAGGGATGGTCAGAAGGATTGGGGATTTAGAAAAAGCGTATGACAGGGTGCCGAGAGAGGAGCTATGGGCCTGTATGAGGATGTCAGGAGTGGCAGAGAAGTACTTCAGAGTAGTTCAGGATGTTGGAGATGGAGAGGTAAAGAGGCAAGAGGTAAAGAGGAAGGCCAAAGACGAGATATATGGATGTGCTGAAAGAGGCCATGAAGTTAGTTGGTGCAAGAGTAGAGGAAACTGAGGACAGAGTTAGGTGGAGGCAGATGATTTGCTGTGGCGACCCCTGAACTGGAAACAGCCGAAAGTAGTAGAAAAAGAAGTGTTTTGAGTTTGAATTGCAGTAGGTTGACTTGAAATTCTGAGCGTAGTAATGATGAAGCGTGAGAGGTATCAGGAATGTGTGCACAGCAATGAAACGAGCCAACAATAACCTGCAGGAGGAAGCTAAAGAAATAAAAGATATAACAGCATACCATAAAACATAAAAAGTACATATTGTTAAAAAGGATCAGTTATTACAGATCATTTTATTGGAGTGAAAAGAGAGCAAAACATTATTTAAGCTTAATTCAGTAAATGTACTTTTCCTTTTCGAAATAAACACAAAAAGGGGCCAGTGACTGGAAACTGGTTGTGAAAACATTAATCTTTTTAGAAATTAATAATGATGTTACACATTAGTTTAATATTTGGTTAAACTAATATTACATTATTTTTACTTTGATTATTTGTTTGTCTGAAGCCTTTAGTGGAGAGTGACAGGAAGTGAGGCGGTTAAACCAGGAACGGGCTTGGGACGTAAATCAGCATCGACTACATGATAATCATATTTGAATTTATGAACATTAGGTGGCGCTCTCTTACGAGCTTGCTCTCTGTTATTGCAGCTGAATAGTTTTCTAACGGTGAGTCTACGTCAAAGAAAGAAGAGTGTTGCTATGAAATGCATAGTTTGGTTTCAGTTCTCTCCGTCACGAGGTTGTAGCTTTTGTCGTATCACTTCTGTTCACCGTTGTGATGATGTCATGTCCTGCTGTTAACCACAACTGGGTTTTCTCTTTCAGGGGGATGGTGGTCCTAAAGGCCCTGAGGGTGTTCCAGGTAAAGATGGTCTGCGTGGTATGACTGGCCAAATTGGACCCCCAGGACCCAGTGGTGCCCCGGGGGAGAAGGTAAAAAGACAATAAATGTTTTGGTTTGTGAAGTGTTTGAGGGAGTGTTGAACCGTGTCTTGTTTGGATGTTTTAGGGAGAGCCTGGTGCTGTCGGACCCTTAGGAATGACTGGCCCTCGTGGAGCCCCTGTGAGTTTTTCAGGATTTCACAGAAATGTTTCCGAGTCTCGATGTGATGTGATCGATGCGCAGTAAATACTTCATCACCATCTACCCGCTGACTTCTTAAAAGAGGAGTTTGCTTTGTTATATGTTTACAAACGATCCCATAAAATTGTACATACATTTTCAGGATCCTTTCAAAAAGAACTTAAGGTTAAAAAATGTTTAAAACGATTTACATCTTTATAGACTTTTGGTAGACCAGTAGAGAAATGCACATTTTACTACAAGCTGGATCTGGCAACACTACTCCCATCCTGATTAATACGTTCAACCTGATCAACTCAGGGTGCAGGACAGTAAACAGGAAATCCTCGAGAGGCAAAATCTTAAAAATGTTGAAAATGTTATAAATCTGTCCAAAGAATGGATCAAAACATCAGCAATACACCAACAACAAATAGCAAGATACACACAGCATCTTTAACAAAAGAGAAAATATTGATGCAGGGGATTGTGGGAAATGAAGTCCAGTCTCCAATGAACTCTCTGCTTCAGATCCTGAGCCTTACAATAAAAAACTGTGATGAGAAAGTCCTGATTAGGATCATTAACATCAGCACGTCCTCTATCTGAGGATTTAAGATTTCCTGGATTCAACAGAAAGCACTAATAAAAAAATGTTAAGTTTTAATTTAAACTTAAACTTTTACTTAACTTTAATTTAACCTTAAGATCCTGAACTACATTCAGCTAAACTCGAATATTGATTTTAGTTTTAAAATCGACCAAAGATTATCAAGGTTTGTAGTTACCACCATTGTGTTGTCTATGAACACGTTACATGTCTATGTGCATGTTTGAGTTTAATATTCAAACTAAAGCCGTTTGCTATTATTGTTATGTTTAAGGACTTGAACGTTTGCTAGATTTTAATCTATATTTGTACTTCAGGGCGAGCGTGGAGAGGTTGGAGCCCCTGGACCTGCTGGCTTTGCTGGACCTCCTGTGAGTACCACAAGTATCTTCGAAAGCAGTGGTCACACTGCACAAATGCTCCATAGATTTATCTTCATAAGAGTGCAAAGATATTCAGTAGCCGCTCGACAGAATTCAGTTGGATTATGCTTTTCATGTTCTATGAAAGGGAGGGATTGCTTTAGCTTAAATTGTTTAGGTCTCCAGTATTGATATGAGGCACTACCCAATGCTTTATCTAGCTAAACAGCAGTTTGCCAAACCTGTTCAGTGGATGCAGCTCTAGATTTGTTGCTTGGTCCAAATCCCTACATCTAAGACTCTAAGACAAGACTGAGTTCAAATGACTATGTTTTTGAGACAAGTCAGGGTCCAAATGTCCATGAGTTTGAGACAAGGTCACAATCTAAATAACTTTGAGTCCAAATCCTCAGGTCTGACACAACACTGAGTTCAATTGTCCATGAGCCTGACACAAGTCTTGGTCTAAATAACAATACGTTCAAAACAAGTCCAAATGCTTATGAGTCCGAGACAAGTCTAAATATCCATGGGTTTGGCACAAGTCAGAGTCCAGTAACATATGAGTCTGAGATAAGTCTTAGTCTAAATACCAACAAGTCCAAATACCTTTGAGTCAGAGATAAATCAGAGTCCAAATATCCACGAAAAGCCAGAGTCCAATAACCATTCAGTGTGAGTGTAGTCAGTCCAAATACCTACAAGTCTGTCGACAAGACCGTGACAAGTCAGTGTCAATGTTTAAAAGGTCTGAGATAAGTCTGGAGTCAGAGATATGTCAGAGTCTAAATGCCTAAGAGTCAGAGATGGGTTGCAAAGGTTTTCGTTGCATCATAAAAAATAACATGTATCACACATGTGCCCTGAGTATTTATTCCTGTATAATGTATATTTAAACATGTTCTTGAAACAAATGCAGCTTTTAGAGTATCAATAAAATAATTAAGCATGGAATTCAAATGTTGAGCTTTGTTGTGTTATTGTTGTATTCTTTCTTCGCAGGGAGCTAATGGTCAACCTGGTGCTAAAGGAGAGACAGGAACCTCAGGACCCAAAGGTGATGTTGGTGCTCCTGGACCAGCTGGACCCGTCGGACCCGCTGGGCCACAGGTAACACAGTCTCTAATCATTCTGGGGATTTTTAGGATAAACAAGATCTCTTTAGATTAAGGGCTGTTCTTTATTTAAGAGACTCTCAGATCATGTCTTTTTCTTGGTCTACAGACAGAGTTTTCGTTTCGTGAAAGGGTACGCCCTGAACATTTATGAGTAAATGAGATTTCGAGAGCTGAAGTCATTTGTCTTCTCGGCCTCCGGGGAGAACAGGCAGTACAGGGGAAACTGAAAGGCTCTTACTGAAAAAAATCCCCCATTTGAGGACATTTCCGAGACAATACAAGAGCAGGGGTATCGATGTTTCTGGTGCCAATGTCAGTAAAGAGTGAAGACCACGATGACATTCCAAAATTATGATCAGACTGAAATTTTGGGGACAGGAGTCACACAATGAATGTTCTGTATAGTTTCCACGGTCACCGACAGTTCTACAGGCGGGATGATTAACGCTGATGTTCTTGTGAATGTTGCTATGGCAGTATGGTTGACAGGGGGTAGCACAGCTGCTTCTCAGCTAGAAGGCTCCAAGAGGCCAGTGGGTGGAGATGCATGTTCTCCTTGTGCTTGCGTGGAGTTTCAAACATCCATGAACTGAAGGCTCTAATTGGCCCTTGGGTGGGCTCCAGCAGAACTCCAAGACCTGGAAGATCAATGTGTTTCTGTGGTGTTTCTAGGGACCTGCTGGTGCTACTGGACCCAAAGGAGCACGTGGTGGAGCAGGACCTCCGGTAAGACATCATTATACATCATTTATTTTCAATTTTCTTTTGTCAAACCCAAGTTGTGCATCGCATCTCATTTCCCCTGGATTTTTTTAGAGCCTTTGGGTGAATCTCAAAGGGACTCGTTGTGTTCTAGTAAAGTCAGTTTGGTTAACTACAAGAAACCCATCGCTGTTCTTTTCTCTGGATTTCATTTCAGTGTGCTCCTCAACTCGAAGCGATAAAAATAGAACATTATGCTGAATTTAAACACGCTTTCTTTTTGTCTTTCATCAGGGTGCTACAGGTTTCCCTGGTGCTGCCGGAAGAATTGGACCCCCAGGCCCCGCTGTGAGTAGAATTTCACTTTTTTTTGGTTTAAATCAAGGTTTACTGCATTATTAAATGCAAGATTCTTCTTAGGTGATACTCAGAACGTCTTCCGTATCTTTAAACTCTTCTGCGGCTTCATTGTTCACTTTTTTTTTGTTTTGACACCATTTCGGCTGATTTCAGGGTGCTTCTGGACCCCCTGGACCCACCGGGCCTGTTGGTAAAGAGGGACAGAGAGGATCTCGCGGTGAAAAGGGTCCAGCTGGGCGTCCTGGAGAGGCTGGAGCTGCCGGACCCACGGGCCCCTCTGGAGAGAAGGGTAACCTGGGACCTGATGGACCTACTGTGAGTGAACCTAAGCTAATCATATGTTTGGCTAAATCCCACACATGCAGCTCAGATCTCTTGAACCCCTGCTCCTCAGGGTCTGGCTGGAGTTCCTGGACCCCCTGGTGTCATCGGTGCTCGTGGTATTGTTGGACTGCCGGGACAGAGAGGAGAGAGAGGCCCCTCAGGGTTGTCAGGACCCTCTGTAAGTACTCAACTGTTAAAGAGGACGTTATTGTTTTTACGCTTGAACAGGTTTTTCTCTGAAAAAAAAAAATCTCAATGAGAGAAAAAGCAAAAAAAAAAAAAAAAAAGCTTTTAATATTAATTTATTACCCTCAGGGTGAGCCAGGCAAGCAGGGTCCCTCTGGGCCCGTGGGTGAGCGAGGACCTCCTGGACCGATGGGACCCCCAGGTCTGAGTGGAGCTCCGGGTGAGGCTGGACGTGAGGTGAGCAAACGCCTTGAAAACAAATGGGGAAATGAAATGAAAGTATCTTCAAGACGAAACATCACAGAGAAATGTGGGTGAAATATTAATGACATCACTGACAGCTCCCTGGTAACCAATCTGTTTACCCTGGCAACAACATCTTCTGTAAAATATTTCAGTTTTGGTAAATGATAGAGACATCAGGGTTTGGTTTAAATCACTTATGGGCAACATTGTGTTGTCACTGACCCCTCCCATAGCAACCAGTTTATGTTATGTCACCATAGCAACCAATTTATGAGATCTAAGTCTCAGCTTAGGAAAATCATAGAGACATGGGGGTTGGTTTATAGCACTCACTTTTACATGGCGATCTTTGTATGATTTCAGTGGCATAGCAACCAAAAATGCTACCTTGGCAACAGTTTTATTAAGCATATAAAATAATTTCAAACAGCACTTTCTCAAGCCAACATCATAGTTTGTGTACAAACGTTCGCCCTCTTGTTATCTTGTTTTTGATGGCTGAGTTTGAATAGCTTTAAAACAAAAGGCAGATATTGGCGGATATTGATTGTGTACACTAAGCTATATTTTAAGAATTAAATCTGTGTTTCAGCGTGAATCAAATAGTTTTATACATTATTTAAAAAGTGTAATCTCTGAACTCTGCAGGGCAACACTGGAAACGATGGTGCTCCCGGCAGAGACGGACCCCCTGGACCTAAGGTGAGTCCCACACATTGCTCATTGCACAAACAACCCTCAGAAAGAACTGACTGAAACGACATAATGTGCTATAGACTCATTAATGTTAATGTGATGCAACATTTGAACACAGTGGCACTAGATAATAAATGAAGCTCTTAAAAGAAAACTAAAATCAAAAATACCTTTTTGTGTGTTTTGCAGCAGGTGAATGTAGAGGTGAAACCCATACAATATTATTTTATTTTCTGATCAATAATAATGAATGTTATTTTATAAAGTGCCTTTAAAGCAGTGCTTCGCAAAGGGCTAGACAGAAGTAATACAGAATAAAACACAGATAAAATAATAAAACAGTAAAAGAGCCATAAAATAATACAACATAACAGAACATCGATAGTCAAAGGCCAGTTTTAAAAATGGTGTAAAATCCCTGAGCTCACCCTGAAGAGAGCGTCGGTACATAGACAGAAAAGGCTGTTCTCAATGGTTTTATTGGGCGTTTGTGGTGCTGAGAGACTCGTAGCGAACAGTTTGGGGTTATATACGGAAAGCAATGACAAGTATGCTGCAGAGTTTTAAAATCAACATGGACCAGGATTTTAGAACAGGTGTGATGTGCTCATGTCTTCTGCTGAATTCTGAACACCTCCAACCTGTCCAGAGTACATCTGGAGACTCCAGCCAGCATGGATCAGTCTTTCAGCGATGGAGAAATGCAGCATAGAGCGCAGTCGAGCTGACTGAACAACATGATCAAAAGTCAAACATGGATCGAATGGAGCACCAAGATTTTGCTCTTAGTCTCTAATAGCAAGCCATCAAACGACTGACAAAGGACACAGATGTAACATGCCTTATTAGATGTGGGGAACCAATCAGCATTACTTCAGTTTTGCCACTATTAAGGCAAAGGAATTTTGAATGAAACCATGCCTAAATTATCTAGATTCTGATAGAGATGGAGCTAAAATTTAAAATTGAAGTGATAGTGTGTGACGAATGTTAGAATGAAGAAGATTTCCAAGTGGAGAAATATGAACATCAAAAAGTAGGGGTCCAAGAACGGAGCCCTGAGGAACACCAATGAGAACAGATCTCCTCTCAGATCTGAAACCGTGCATAGAGGACGCTCAGTAAAATATGACTCAAACTCTCTTCCAAGATGGCTGAGAAGGTGATGTGAACACGAAAACCGGATGTTTAAACCAACTGTTAATTGTTTGGTGGTCGGCAGCTGGAAAGTGTTCAAGAATATTTGCCATAAAAGAAGATTAGAGATCCTGTAATCATCAGGCGTTTGCTCGTCAGAAGTATGAAGTGTAAATGAAACTTAAAAGAGCACTTTGTTCCTCTGAATCTTACAGGGTGATCGTGGAGAGCCTGGGAACGGTGGTCCTCCTGGAGCACCTGGGCCCCCTGGAGCTCCAGGTCCGATGGGTCCATCAGGAAAGTCAGGAGATCGTGGAGAGACAGTGAGTCTGCATTACATTATTAGAATCCCTCCACTGAGAGACACATTTAGAACCCGCACTTCCTTTGTATGTTGAGTGATCTCAGATCAGTTTTGAAGAATCTCTGTTGATTTGTACAAATGCAATTTTCATCTTTAATTCATTTAAGCTCGTGATCATGTGACGTGATGAAATCTCCTCTGAAATCCTCCGTAGCAATGCTTACATTTGAATGAGGAGTTTGGAAGTGCTCGGTGCCTCATGTTGGCAGCACCCTGAGCAGCAGCAATGATTGATTGATCGACCAACAATCACAAACTCTTTTCTTCAATTTTTGATTACAATGATTCAATCGTGTTTCCTCACGTTCCTCTGTGTATCTTCAAGGGTCCCGCTGGTCCTGGAGGTCCGACTGGTCCTGCTGGTGCTGTTGGTGCTCTGGTATGAACTTTATCTTTTATAAAGAGATCATGGACAATGTTGGAATAACCTTGAAAGACCCAAACTGTGGGTTTTTCAGACGGGACACGCCAGGAATTCTTCCCACATTTCAAAACATAAAAAGGTCATTGTGGGAGACCTGTGTCTGTGGGTTCTCTATATTTTGTTTAGAGATGTGCATTTTAAGATCATTTATCATCTGACTCCTATGGTCCATCATTTCTCTAAACAAAAAACATTGAGTTGCGTCTGAAATGTAAAAATGAAATAAATCTGGTTCTGTGTTCACATCCATGGTAAACTGATCCACTTTAAAATGATCTAATTCATGAATGGAACAAGATATCAGTGTCAAACTTGGTGCACACATCCAATGCATACATATGTGTGCACAAAACAAAATTGGGCTGTTTTGCCTCTAGGGAGCGCTTTTAACTGAAAAATATGCAATCCCTCTATCATGAGTCTGATTGAGTTCGTGAACTCTGCCTATTATTAGAGAGCTTCACTGTATATCATTTAATTCACATTAAATATTTATAAACCACCTTTTAAACCCTTGTGGATATCCGCCACTCATTAATCCGTTCATTTCAATATGATCCTGATGCTCTCTGTGTTTTAGGGTCCTGCTGGTGTTCGAGGAGACAAGGGCGAGGCAGGAGAGGCTGGAGACAGGGGTATGAAGGGTCACCGTGGGCTCTCCGGGATGCCTGGAGTTCCTGGACCTCCTGTAAGTGAGCTTCACATCATGGTTACAATAGCTTACAACCGTTATAGTGGATTGTGTTTGTTACGATGTAGAATAGTGTGGATATGTTAGATTTTTTTACAAATACAATGTTACGACGGAGATTATTAGAGATAAAACTTGACTGTAAAAAAAAAAGAAAAATAATGGCCTGTACTAAAATTAAGTTGGATTTTTTTTATTAACTTTTTAAAATATGTGCTATTATATATTATAAATATATAATTTATTTGTTTTTTGGCTAATTTCAGGGCCCTCCTGGTGACATTGGACCTGCTGGACCCACCGGCACTGCTGGACCTCGTGTAAGTAGCATGAACAGAGAGTATATGCTTTATTTAGCTTTTTGATTATAAATGTGTTAAAAACTGATTAAAGGTAGATCCTAAATTTGTTTGTTATCCTACAATTAAATATTTGAGAAGCGTTTGATATTTGCTGCTTCCCCTGCATCTCTTTGTACAGACACAGCTTCTGATTTCTAATATATTTGTCTGGAATGCACTGGTTTTGCTTGTAGGGACCTTCTGGCTCTAATGGCTCTCCGGGTAAAGATGGCATGAATGGTATCCCTGGACCCGTTGGGCCTCCAGGACCCCGTGGTCGCAATGGAGAGATGGGACCTGCTGTAAGTCTGAGATTAATCTTAACATTTCTTTTTTTAATTTATCTGTGATGCAGTAAAACCAAAATTTTCATACCTTCATTCTAGGGTGCTCCTGGTTCCCCTGGACCCCCAGGGCCCCCCGGTCCTTCTGGTTTTGTTGAGCCTTTTGTTCCCATGCCGCAGCCGGAGAAGGGTCCGGATCCCATGCGTGGAGGTTACAGAGCTGACGATGCTCATGTTGTTGACAGAGACACCGAGGTGGACACCAACCTCAAATCCCTGAGTCAGAAGATTGAGAGCATGCAGAGCCCCGAGGGCAGCAAGAAGAACCCCGTCCGCATGTGTCGAGACCTGAGCATGTGCAATTCTGACAGGAAGAGCGGTGAGGTTGCACTCATCATTCACGCTGCTCTGTTGGTTCTTCCCAGTTGGGGTTTCAGGGGTCTCCTGGAGTTTTAGGCACATACTCCTAATTTTCCATGATTGTCATTATGTCTCAAATTGAGCCGGCGCTCCCTATATGTGAACTAAGCGGATGCTCAGGGCCCCGTCACCACTAGGGGGCCCCACAAACCAATGGTTGGATCATTCCGTTGCAAAGCGCACTGCTGTCAATAATAATATAAATGGTGTTTACCTCCCCCGATCGCTCCCGCCACCGACCCCTCTCTGGATTTTTCTTTTATTCCTTTTTTTGTAAAATTGGACCGGAAAAATGAAACTAATCTACCGTTCAGGGGCAGAAAAAAGGAAAAAAAACGAGAAGAGACAAACTCAAGGTAATTTTTAGAAGGTGATTTTTTTAGTGGGTCTTTATTGAAAATAGATGATTAAATATTAAGCTGAAAAGCTGTCGCTACATCCATGACGTCAAGCTTTAAAGTATGAAAAGAGTTAAACCATAAATAATAATAAAAATAAGTAAATAATGGCATTCAACCTGAATTATTTTAATTTCTTAACACTATTTTCTGTTCACACAAATTGTTAAAAAGGAGGTGCCATTGTTAAATATTGTGGTGGAGGCGGTGGTTGTGGTTGTGGACAAACATCTCCGGAGGCATTTATTCATTTCTGAATACTTTATGGATTACAGGGATCCCTCACTATTTTGTGGTTCACCTGCACTGGATTCAGTGCAGGATTTATGGCAAGCCTATGTGTTGCTTTTTGTTTTACTTTGTTAATTTCTCCAAATGAACATTTAATTTTTCACTTTTGTGTACTTTTATTGACATTAACCTGTAAAAGGTATTTTTTTTAGCCTTCAGTAGTTGACCAAATCCATAGTGGCGTAAACACTTTTGATTTGGAGGTTTTTTACTAAATTGTAAAGGTATTTAGTAAAAGGTACCTAAATTTGATATTTTTGGGGCTCCTGCAAATTTAATTTAAGTCTGAGTTGAGGGTTGAATTTAATTTAAAAGTATTTGCCTGTTTTCCTTATTATTCTATGTTCTAGAAAAGCTCCTCATTCACGCCCATATTCATTTCATTGAACAAAAAAAACATTTATTTGCCATTTCTTTTATTTATAAAATGCAAGCACAGGTCTCTGAAGATCCATCGCATTAACCCGTAGAAGTCTCTGCAAGTACCGGTGCATGTGCCAATCACAGCGGCTATTATGAAATAAGCAGAAATTATGACTTTTTTTACAATTTATTTTACAAACGTTTTTGTTTCAAAAAGGTTATTTTGATATTTTTTGGTGTTAATGAGCATTACAAGAGTTATGACGCATCATTTATAAGGTAATTCAAACTGAAATGTAAGAAAATGTGCAATTGTCTTCCAGCTTAGTTTTTCAGACTCCTAATCATGGCATTAGTGCCATCTAGTGGTGAAAAGACTATATAACCCTAGGAGGTACAAGACCTGTGATATGGCCTGTGTTTTTCAAAGTTCTGGCACAAAACGCACAATGCCACAAAAAGTGCTTGGAACAGTGTTTCAACACTTTTTAATTTTTGTTATAAAACAAAACAGTTTGTTCTCAATTTTTTTAGATATTGGCAGTAAAAAAATGCCAAAAATGTATCACCCAGGATTTTATTTTTGGTACAATTTCAGGATTGTTGTGGAATTATTGGCGTAATGCAATGGAAAAATATTTCTAGAAAAAGGAAGCTGTGGTTGTACTAAAATAATGATGTCCCTCGGACTTAAGAATCATTGGTAGCAGGGGATGTGGCTGAGGCTTGCTGGTCTCAAGGGGCAACTTATGGAAAAAGGGATAGTTTTATGTTTCTGGTGATTGTGTTTTTGTTTGGTGATTTCGGTAAACTTTTCCGGTTGTGTTTTGTGCTACCATTTCCTTCCCCTGAACGCTTTCCTTTTGTTTTTTCTTTTAGGCTTTTACTGGGTGGATCCTAACCAGGGCTCTCCTCTGGATGCCATCGAGGTCTTCTGTAACATGGAGACCGGAGAGACCTGCGTGAACCCCAACCAGGCTGACATTCCCATGAAGAACTGGTACATCAGCAAGAACCTCCGAGAGAAGAAACACGTCTGGTTTGGGGAGTCCATGCCCAACGGCTTCCAGGTATGATCGCTCACAAAGATGATGGTGTTCTATACGTAGTAAGAAGCGCTGAAGAAAGCACCGGATCTCACGCTGTTAATCATCAGTGAGAGTCATTTCTGTTACAGGATTAAATGCAGCTATTAGTTGTAATCAATGAACTCAAACGTCTTAATAGCGTGAGAACGGAAGAGCTTCTTTTGACGTCACGTTTTAGCCGTAGTCTTTTAATAAAAACTAAATGTTTGGTTTGAATTTTAGTCTAGTTTAGTTTTACAGATGATGAGTCAAACGACACTTGCATTCTTTTGTTGACAAAATCTGTATTTTTATTTATTTTTTCGTCCAAAATTCCAACTTGAAAGAAATAAGAAAAACTTTTCTTTTCTCTACATTTTCTTTGTGCATATCAACATCTGAGGGTGTGACGGTGACGGCAGATTATCTGGCTACACTACAATAATATAAATACAAATGCCACAAAAAATTTACAGTTTACATTTTTGTATAAATTTGATGTTTTGTTTTTTGTTTTTGTTTGTTGCATGTTTTCTGCAAACTGCGCACAATTTGCATTTTTTTCCTTTTTTCTTAGTATAGAAATGTCAACAACATCGTAAATATTTTAATAAATTTACTATGGTTTAAATGCATTTTTCCTCAACTTTTCACATTTACAATTTTAAGAGATACATTTCTAGAGTTTGAAAAGGAAAATCTGCATTTATTTTGTAGTTTAGTCTATAATATTGCAATTAAGGGTTGTATTGATTCATGGCAAATGGGAGCTAAGGGACCTCCTGGGGGAGTCCATAAATACAAATGCAAAAATACAATGCAAATGTAAATAAATAGAACCCTTGACAGCGGTGTAACTGCACTATGATCCAGATGACGCCATGAACTCTGGTTTGAACGCTGGTGTTGACTCTTCCCTGCAGTTCCAGTACGGCAGCGAAGGCTCAGACCCAGAGGACGTGAGCATCCAGCTGACCTTCATGCGCCTCATGTCCAACCGAGCGTCTCAAAACCTGACGTACCATTGCAAAAACAGCATTGCATACATGGACGCGGCCTCAGGGAACCTGAAGAAAGCTCTCATGCTTCAGGGGTCCAATGACATCGAGATCCGGGCGGAGGGCAACAGCCGCTTCACTTACAAAGTCAGGCAGGACGGCTGCACGGTGAGAGCTCCTTCACACGGTTTAATGTGTGCAGTACAGTTAAATTCATTTGCTTTAGTTGTGTTCTCTTCGTCCCTCAAATCAAATCAAAGCACTTGTTTTCACTCAAGCACTCTCTGATTGGAGCTAGAACAGCGTCAGTGAGGGAACATACAGGAACATAATCAGAAAAAAAGCAAAAACTCCTTAAGTACCAAGTGTTTGGTTTACAAAAATAACTCACAAATCTAAACCAATCTGCACATTTATTTTATTTTCTCCTGTCCACAGTAATCCCCTTTTGTCCAGCTCTGATAAACATTTAGGTCGTTTTATTTCTCTTTTTCTGTATATATTTTATAAGGAACATTCAATCAAAAACTCCAAAGTGTCCTCGAGACATAAAAGGCTGAATGAACTAAAAATAAAAATGAAACATAATGCACTCGTAGATCTACGAAGATTTTCAGTGCTATATATTTTTTGGAAACATATCAAAATTTTAAGATCAGTCGTACGATCATTTGTACGAGATTGAGGGCTAAGTTCTTTGATCTTAGGCTTACGATACTTTTGGGAAACGCAGCCCTAAACTGGTAGAAATGGACGAATAATTTTGCAATAAAACAAACATTTGCTTTATTTCTGCTTCAGGGTGTGTGCCGGCCTTCTGTCTCTACGGCTATAGAAAAAGAAGGATAATTTATGCAAAACCGTTGTATATTTAACTAAATATATAAACGTAAGCTGAATTAACTTAGAAATGTGTCCATGCATAAACAATCGTTCAGTGCCAATTAATATTTGCTTTTAATTGGGCTCCCCGGGTCGAGCTGGAAGGCAACGCAGCAATCTGTTTATTAAAGCAATCCAGCTGTTTCCAGAGCATTGCGACATTTCCAGATATTTATTAAACACACAATGGAGCAGCAAAGCTTTCTTGAGCAGTTTTGTTGTGTGAGCTCAATCAGAATTAGACTTTAACACAAAATGTTCAGCTCTTCATTAACTTGCGTCTCGTTTTTTTTCTCCCGCAGTCACACACTGGCACATGGGGCAAGACAGTCATTGAGTACAAGACATCGAAAACCTCCCGTCTGCCAATCATTGATATTGCTCCTATGGACATTGGTGCTCCCGATCAGGAATTCGGCGTAGAAGTTGGCCCTGTCTGCTTCTTATAAACACTAAACCTGGACTTGACTTTCCTCTTTTTTCTAGCAGACGTCTTCACATCTTTTCCTCTTCGTAAAGAAAAAAGCCAGGCCTTTTCTCATTCGGCTGCAATCTGTCCTCCTGAGGACGGTGCTTGATTCTAATGTTTATTTTGTAGCGACAAACAAAAGCGAGGACCACTACGTCATCATCATCAGCTTCATCATGGAAACTAGTGAGCATCCTTTGCATCAAACTGACGACAAGAAAATAATATATACGTCTCACCCTCAGCCCCCCGGGATGGTTTTGACCACTTCGAAAGGACAATAAAAAATGCAAAACAAGCCAATGCTCATGTACCACTCTCTGGTGTTGAATAAAAATGCCAAACAACAGCCGAGTGTCTTGTTCCTTCTGACCGTTCTCCATTTAAAGCCTACCTCAGAACTAAGAGGTGCTGAGTTTTGGAAAGGAACGAGGGTGGTTTCAATTTCAATTTGAAAAGGTGCTACATCTCTCTCCAGGTCCTGTTTGGAGAATGTACGAAACTCGTCTTGCTCTTTTTTTATCCTTCCAGGGCCTTTCTGGTGCTAATTGTAAACTGAATGCTTTGGTGCAGAGGATAAAACATATTGATTTTTGCAGATTTGCACTTAACTTTATAAAGGTTTCAAGGAAAATTCACTAAAACCTTTGAAAAGGACATCGACTCGTTTTAAGTTTGTTTAGCAGAAAAATAAAGTCAATGTTCGAAACCCGGAGTGAAATATCCCTTAAAGTAGGTGGAGGGGTTGCCAGGTCCTCTCATTTCAATTTCTTAATTCCAGAGTTCTTTAGTTTTGTCTGTAAACTCCCCTCGTCCCAAATTAATTTTCTTCTTTCCAGTCACAATGCACATCTCTTCTCTTGTTTAGTTTGATTTATTATTTTCATTTCATCAAGGGGTCACGGCGGCACAAAGAGCATTGAGAAGATCTCGACCCTCGTACATGGATCTGTACTTATTTTGTACTTGTATAGTATTTGGAGATGTTTTTAATTGTTTTTGGATGTTGAAATAAAGCATGTTTATGTGATACTCTGTTGCTGGACATCTCTTTATCTGAGCTTGAATTAAACAAACTGCGATGCATTCAAGAAACAAAATTAACTCTGCTTTATTTCTATTTACGGTAACTTATTAAACAAGGGCTTTACGAACTTTTTACCATGCAGGACAGATCATTTTTCTTTAATCGGTTGCCAGATTTGGCTCAAAAATTTGACTTTTTCTTCAGAATATTTACTTTGAACACTTTCAAAATGTAGTTTTAAATCTAAAAATATTGGTATTCGAGACACATTGAATTTTTATCTCAATTTTATTTCATTTTTTTATCTGAAAATTTAAAGTCAAAATGTTAACTTTTTTGTGATTTTTGTTTCCTTTAATCTGGTGGAAATTGGCTTCCAAGGTTATTTGATGAAGCATTACAAGTTAGTTTTTTCTTTCAAGTGACGAGATACATTTGGAGCATTCGTAGATTCTAGCAGGTTATTTGTTGGAAAATACTCTTTAAGTTCAACAATTGGTCTCAAACGAAATCCAACTTTACAATTTATAGAAAACAGAATAACGAACAACAGAACGTATATTCTTCAACTCTTCCGGAGAGCTGCAAGGTTCCATATTCTAAAGGGGCATGTTCTCTATATAATGTCTGCTAAGTCAGACTTTTATGTAAATCAGCATATCTGCTAGTAGTTAATGTTTGTTTAGCATAATAGTTTTGTGTTGCATCATCCTGGAAAGTTAGCTAGGCTTTTTTTAGCCAATGCTTTCAAAGAGCTGCTGTAATAAAAGTATTATTACTTTTTTTTCACGCATATGCAGTATGTCCATAGTTGTCACTTTAATGTCCCTGAAAAATCCTGCAACCACCAGCTGTCGAGGCTGTGAGCTCCCTAAGACATTTCAATGGCAGATTAAAACATTTATTCTTGTAGAATGTATTTTGTTTGAAATTAGAAAATGCACATGTTCACAAGAAAGCATGTGAATAAACAAAAAAAAGCAATAAACGGCAGTCAAATCTCACAGGAAATGTTAACAACATCATTTGGATGAGAGAGAGTCTAGATGCGGCAGAAAAATACAGTACAAAAATCACAGCAAGTTTTTGCAAACTTGAGAGTGAAGAATTCTGTGGCATCGTGATTGAGGCATAAAAATGTCTTTGTTTTTTAATATAGATAAAATTGTATAAATTTTTAGCTATTTCCTGAGCTAAATAACTTTTAACTCTAGATGGAGCAGTAATCATCACAAATATACACAAATTATGGAAGGCCATGCAGGTCAAAACACAGTGCAAAATTATGCAAAGTATGTGTAAAAAAAATACCTTTTTATAAATAAATACTGTATTTAACGTGTATTTTTTACGCCAATATGCACTTCTCTGTTAACAAGTAAGCATCTGTATTTTTGACCCTTTTTGGGCTTCCATACTAAGGAGGACATTGAAGTTTGACGTCTCATGATGTTTAATGATTCTTCTGTGGTTCTCCTCAGCGGCCTGCCATGGCTTGCTCCGCCATAAGCAGAGGCTGAAGACACTGACGAGGGGGTTCAACTGTCTGCCGCTCGCTGCCCGCCATCCTGCGCAGCTCGTTAGCATTACTCTGAATGCTGCGCTGGTGGTACAGCTGGAGACTGAAGATACAATTCACAATCATTCCTTTTATCACCATTCTGATCTCGTTCCAGACACACGTCTTTAGTAACTAAAGAGGATAATGAATATGCTCCAGGAGAGGAAAGACTTAATCAGAGACCTAATCAGAGTCAATGATCTATGCTAAGCTAAGCTAAAAGTGCTTATACAACCTAAGAGAATGGGCTCTCCAAAATGGTCTGAACTTAATTAAATATGAAACTGAACTTAATGACTTTCTGGAGAACAAGTCTACTTCCAGAAGTGTTCTTTTAACTGTGAAGGTGATGTGTAAAAGTACTTACTCTGGAGTCTTGGCATTTCTTTTCAGACTGCAAAGAACAAGAGAAAACAAATGGTTGCTATTTAAACACATCCTTTCGGGAGCGTTTAAAAATATATTGATTATTGTTTTGGGACTTGTCTGCACTTGCTCAAAAAGTCACCGAATTACGCAGACGTCAGAACTGGTGGAAATTAACATCTGATTGGGGTTTGAAAAGTGTTGAAAATGGTTCTATGGCACCAGCTAACGACGTGTTTCAGCTTATTGTGCCCCAACAGTTTCTCATAGGCGGTTGAAATTCAGCAAACATGTAGAGTACCAAGACTTAAATAGAAGTAATATAGAACGTATAATCAAGAGAATGTTGACTATTTCTCAAAACAAAAAACACTAAGCACTAAAATGGTCACATGGAAACAAAACAAAAAATGTTCCCCTATACAGGAAGTTGTTATAACTCCAGCCAGATAAAGTCCAATCAATCCCAAATTCCCCAAGTATGTTACCAGTCCATTTCTGAGCGCACCAACACAGTGGTTTACACTATCAGTTAAAGTGCCACCCGATGGCCACGGGAAATGCAGCATTTAAGATTTTACCAAATTTGACAAAGTGCAACAAATTGCCCAAGGGTGGATGGCACTTTTCATTTTCTTTGTTTTCGCAAAAGATTTGTTTGATCATTTGACACAAAACTAATGAGCGTTCCTTTAGAATTGACTCAAATCATGTCAGGGCAATGTTTTTAATGCTGAACCAGCCTTCAGCGGATCTCTCACAGTTCTATTAATGAATGCTGAGGATACATGAAATCTTTTGTTGTATTTTCGACTAAACCTGAGAGGAATTTTTGAATTTGGAGGATACTCACACTCCTTCTCTCCTGCAGCACATGACGTATGCCAGGACCACACACAGCAGCAGAACCAGAACCAAGGGAACGATGACTATCCCGATGTACTCAGGGAAGAAATCTCTCTCAGGAGGAGACTCAGGAGGAGTGAAGTTTCCACCCCAGGCCAGCACTCCAGAACCCACTGTTGGGACCGCTGCTGGAGCAACAGGCCTGGAAACATCTAACTTCGGGGCAGAAGGCATACAAAACAAAGTAGAGGAACACCAGGCTTGGTTGTGCAATGTTTAGCACAGAATGTGAGAACTATTTATTTTGCAGCTTTCGGCACATTTTTGAGGGTTTAAATCAAGTGTGTCTCACGTGGCCGGTGGAGTGAAGCCCAATGGCGCTGGCTACAGAATAATTACCTACCAATACAAATTAGGCGGCATGGTGGCGCAGTAGGTAGCACTGTGGCCTTCCAGTTAGAAGGTTGTCGGTCGAGGTTCGCCGGTTACCTTCCTGGAAGGACTTTGCATGTTCTGTCGGTGCTTGCGTGGGTTTCCTCCGGTTTCCCCCACAATCCCATACGGTTAGGTTAATTGAACAATCTAAATTTCTCTCAGGTGTGAATGTGTGAGTGAATGTTACTCTGCGATGGACTGGCGACCTGTCCAGGGTGTACCGCCGCCTCTCGCCCAATGTGTGCTGGAGATAGGGGCCGGCAGACCCCGGCAGACACCACTGGTGACCCCGAAAGGGAATAAACAGTTTGGAAAATGAATGAATGAATACAAGTCTAAAACAAACAGTTTTAATGATTTTCTTCCTCTTTTTTTTGCAGTCTATGGTTTAAATAGACATTTATTAAACTCTTTCTAGAGATTTTATCTAATCATCTCCAAACTCCACCAGTCTTATTTCAAGGCGTATGGGATGGTAAATGGCAAACCTTTTTGGACTTTGTTGAACGGTGTGCTCACGGCAGCCATTGGAAGTTGAAATTTCACCATAAACAGAAAGTTGTTAATAGCTCAGCCATACAAAGTCTGATCGGATTCAACTTTGCCATGCATGTTAAGAGTCTGAGCAAGCTACCGTGTCCGTTATAGCACCACCTAGTGTCCACATGGAATATCCCAATTTCTGCCATTTTAAATCAAAAGTTTCATGAAATGTATGTCTTTTGGGTTTGTTTATTAAGGTTTGGGTTTCAGCTTTTCGGGTTTCAATTAGATTGGATTTTGAGGTTTGGGCTGTAGGGTTGTATGGCATGAGGTTGTGAGGCTTGGCTTAATGTTACAGATTGGAGTTTGGATGGTTGTTGTTTGGGATTTAGGATCGACCAAACTGACCAATCACAGAGCTTACGGTTCTCTTCTATGCTACAGGAAGTTTTTGGAAGGTGCATATCAGTCTCCAGCTGATCTTGGTTTGACGTCTGATTCCTTTCAGTTTTTGAGGTTTATATTTAGAGCTTTCTTTGTTTTTGGAGGTTGTTTTACAGCTTTTACGTTTGGGTTGAAAGCATGTGTGCATGTGTCTCTTACCAGGACTGACTTGCACCAGCTGATGCAGTTGGCGGGGTTGGTGCAGGTGCTGCAGTCTCCGCTGACCTTCGCTCCGCTCTCAGACTCACACTCTCTCTGATGCTCTGGAGTCTGGAGCCGTGATAGACACTTGGAGAAGGGTCTGTCTGAACCTAGCTTCACAAACACACTGAAGAAACTGGAATTAAATCATTTTCATTTACGGTTACCTCTTTTTTTTGTTTTCCCTTGAGAAAAACCTCTTTATGCGAATGGACAGTAAATGGTACAAAATGATGCAGACCCTTCGAAGTATCCGGGGATGGGGAGGGGGACGCGGCCGCCTCGGTCCAGAGCTGAGGTGATGTTGAGAAACTCCAGGCCGCTGGTTCCCCACAGCTTCTGGATGTCCAGTCTGATGTCCTGCTGCACGGGTCCTGGAAGAACCATCTCCACCTCCCTCAGCTCGATGAAGAACTCCGCCTGGTATGGAAAGAGCTTCACTGCAGCAGACAGAGAGAGAGATACAGATGTGTTGGATATGTTTTTGTTTAGATGGAACTGTTTTTACCAAAGAACCTGTTTTAGATTCACATGTGCAACAAGCTTTTGATTACCGTCCACAAACAAAAGCCTACGACAACAAAACATTTTAGGGAATTTTGGGAAATCTTTCACAGTTCCAGGTAAAATGTTTCCAAAGCATTTGCAACAAAGCTAAGGGAATTGTGGGGCACTGTGTGGAAGTCAAGGGACAAAATGGGTTTAAAAATAAGGCTAAAACATTTTACACAAGCATTGTATGTGCAGGTGCGTGTCATATAATTATATTGTGATGAAAAGTGGAACTTGTAAAATATAATCATTAATCATCATCGTCCACACAGACGGATTTATTCAAAAGATTATAACTGACAGTTCTCAGGGTCGCTCTGATAGTTGCCATCAGCTCCTCTGTATCATTAGGTCAAGATGACTTGAGAAAACAAAGTGGACCAACACCAGTAGATGACACGGCACCCCAAACCACGACTGGCTGGAAATATTACACTGGAACACCAGCAAAATGGAGACCTTGATTTCCAGAGGAAATGCAAAATGTACTTTTATCAGAGAACAGAACTTTGGACCCTCCGCAGCAGTCCAGTCCTTTTGTCTTGCTGTTTCTGATGCTGTCTCTTGTTCTAGAGTGTTAAGCCACAACAGCTAAAACCCACGGACAGGTCTGTGTGTCGTGGTTCTTGAAGTGCTGCAGTGCACTCTTTGTGAACCTCCCCCACATTTTTAATGGGTTTGGTTTCACAATCCTCTCCAGGGTTCAGTTATTCTAATTGCTTTCTACCACATCGATTCCTTCCCTTCATTTCTCTATGAATGTACTAGGACACAAGGCTCTGTGAACAGCTGTTTATTTTGCAAAGATATTCATCCTTTCATCAAGTCAACAATCTTCCTCATGGATGTTTAGCCTACGGAAATGTACTGAGAAACCATTTAACCCACTAAGACCGGCGTAAACACGGGCGATACCATTGCATATCAATTTTTAAAACTGGAACCACATTAGATAGAACAATAATTCTTTTTGCAAATGAAACAGAAAGATTTTCACGAGTGGGTGTGCAGAAAACCAGTAAAAAGTCACAAAAAAATTATAAATCATGCGGCGGGTGCTAACAGCACTTCCGATGAAGGATATTTCATCATCACATTGTAAGCGCAAAATTACCCGTGAACCCATGACACATGACGCCATCTTCCTGGGACTTTTTACCATGGCAAAAACTTTTGGCTTGGACTCGCTCAATCGGTATCTATATCTCTCCTAAAGATCCCATAACAACCATGTTGCCATCTGTGAGAGGCAAAACTGTGTAGTTAGTGCAATGAGGCGTGTGTTGTGCCTCGGGTATCCTCACAAGTGCAATCATAATACTTTTGCAATGTAAACAGTTTGACTGCACAGTTTTAAAAAAAGTTCATGGTATGTTTTCTGAAAAATGTGCACATTTTTTGTTAATAGTCTAACTTTATAAATCTGAGTGTATTTTAAAAAAATAAGCAATGAATTCACTCACCCTTTTCTATATTTACATTTTTGAGGGATACAGCTTTGACGTGTCTGTGTTTAGAAAAACAAAATCAAAATTTTCATATTTTTTTTGTGGTTTATTGTAGTTTTGTCACTTTCTTTTGTTAATTTTGATGTATTAAAATCTCGGATATAAGGAAATTAAAATACTCCAAAAATGGCAACACAGCAGGTAAAATGTGAAATATCTTGAACTTTTAACAACAGATTAACAACTTAAAATCTCACAAGTACGGAAGCCTAGTTTTTTTATCTTCTGTTACATATTAAGGAACTGAATTTTGCTGCTTTTAGAACAAACTGTTTTGAAAAATAAATAACAGGGTGTAGTTTCTCACCGGCTGGAAGCACGTTGATCACCAGGCGCTCTCGAAACGTGTCATAACTCCGTTTGTTGATCACAAATATCTGAAAAACAGAAAAGTTCTGATTTCTTTGTGGAAACTTCAATAAAGATTTCCTTTAGTAAATGCATATTATTTGATGGGCTTTCATTTAAAAAAAACTCTCAAACCTAAACTTAAACCTAAACTGGTTAGATGCTAACTACATTTCGTTGCCTTGTACCCACATGTGTAATGACAATAAAGTTGAATCTAATCTAATCTATAACACGTTTCAGAGAAAATTATTTTAATATTCAATCATTCATTAATTTTCCAGCCCGCTTATTCCCTTTTTTGGGGTCACAGGGTTCTGCCGGTGCCTATCTCCAGCGCACAATGAAATTAAAATTGATCTAATAATAAATAAACTGTTGTTGTTAATGTGAAGAGTTGCTGCAAGTAATTGCACCTAAATTGTTAGTTTTTAAACAACATTTAAAACTTAAAACGTAAATGCTAACAAATGGCAGTAAATGTAAATTAAACCATGGAAAATGTTTGCTTTTATATTTCAGACCAAAGTGCTGCCAATGTTTGAAATCTAGAAAATATAAATTTACTTAAATTATCCATAAAAAAAAACCTTTTTTAACTGTTATTTTAAGTTTTAAACTGTTAAAAGGGTCTTGCTCTGTAAAAACTAATTACAGATTTCCACTGTAAATTATGTAAAAAATGTGACCTACTGTTTTATTTTAATGAGTCGCAACTGAATTACTATTAAATATACAAACATCTTTTTACAAAGTGTAGATTTTAGTTATAAAATCTGTTTATATACAAGTGACATGGAGCTCTCCCAGCCAATCAGAATTCAGCACTGAGGATTCGTAGTTTGATAACCTCGATTATGTTCCTTCCCTGGTCCTGGGGCAGCGGCGTTCCGTACAGGAAACCGTTTTGGTAGGGATTTCGTTGGGTGAAGCGCAGCCACCGCGGCAGATCTGGAAAACGCTCCTTGTTGCATTTAAACACCATGGGATCGTTGTACACTTGACCTGCGGATTATAGTGAGAAACTCTTTTTTTTGAGATTTTTAACATGTTCTTGTGTTGTTTCCTTTTCAAATATTTGCATGAAATATGGAATTTGAACATTCCTTCTTGAAAAACTGTCAAGGTGAAATTCTCCTCTCCATCCCACTTACCAGTAAGTTTACAAGCTCCTCCCCCTCCCACTAACCAGTCAGTTTACGGGCTCCTCCCCCTTGCACTAACCAATCAGGTTAAGAGCTCCTCCCCTGCCCACTAACCAGTCAGCTCACATGCTCCTCCCCTAACCACTAACCAATCGGTTCAATAGTCATTGTCTGATTGATAAGGTACTTATTTTACCAATTGTGACATATGTAAGAATATTTCCCAAAATAATTTTAGAAAAATCTGAATCATTCATAGCGCCATGAATGGGTCATGACAGGTTATGACGTGGTTTTCATTAATTATTTTTACCTGTATTGTCCAGTCCTTTAACAATTGTTGCTTGAATACAGATTTGTGACTGAAACATATTGAAATTTTCCAATAACATAATCATTATGAAAAATATTTTTTCTCACATTACTTTTAAAATGTAAGTGCTTTCCAAATGAATACATTTATAATCTTAAGGTAAAGGTTTTTAAACCATAGTGTCAATACTTCTACTTGGAAAAGGATGATTCGCTGTGGCGACCCCTAAACTGGGAATAGCCGAAAGGAAAAGAAGAAAGAAGAAGTGTCAATACTTCTACTTGAGTATTGATGCGAATGCTTTTGCTCTGAGATCATTGTGCTCTTCTCAAGTGTTTGTCCAGTATATTACTGACACATAGGATGCTGTGGGTTACGTTCTTTACAAACTGCAAATGAATGTTCCTCTAGTGCACACTGTATCTAGAGTCTAGCTCTGACTCACCAAAGACTTTATGGAAAGGTTCAAATTCGCTCTGGAAAACCTCTCTGTGAAGCTCATAGACAAACAGCTGAGCGGCCGGAGTCTCTGTGATGCTGTCAGCCTGGATAGACAGGAGCCCTGCCACACAGACTGGGAGCAAGGAAAACATTATGTTCAAGTTGTTTTTATATCGCCAAAAGGAGAGTTTTGATTTCAAAGATTATCGCTTTGAATGATTACTGAATGTATATATATATATTTGTGGAGCTAAGTACTACTTATTGTTGTTTATTCACTCTTAATAAGTAATGATCTTTCTTGTCTATATTAAACATACGTAAAGATTTCATTTTAACTGGAACACAATTTACAGTTTTGTCATAAAGAGTATTCTAATGTTAACCTTAATGTTGCTTATAGCTGAGGAAATGTGCATCCTTCATCTCTATCTTTGAAGTTTTCAGAGTTCAGAAGAACATGCTTGAAAGATTTTTGAGAGTTGAGAAGAAAGCAGATAAACTTGCCTGTTACTGCTAGAGCCCAGTTCCCCTTTGCTGCCATCTTGTTTGGGATTTGATTGACAGAAACACTTGGTCAGGAGACAGAAACCCACCCTTCCCTAAAATACAAGTGAGTTTATTTATAGTCCTCAGATCAGCCCCTGGTTCCCTGGATTCATTTTTAGTTTGGCAGAAAAAAAGGTTTTTACTTTGTTGCATTTATTAAATATGATTTAAATACATTTTACAAGTATTTAAAATGTTGGTTTTGTTAGTTTGTATTTTCTTTTTACATTTTTATATATTGTATATTTTAGTCATTGGTTTTATGTGTGTGAATTTTATTTGTGCCAACCCTATAATCAATTATGCTTTATTGAATAATATATTAACTCTGTGTGTTTAGATTTGATTTTCTTTTTTTTAGATTATTTTAAAATACTTTTAATAAGAAACATGAGCCCTCTAAGATCATGATAAAATTAGATTTTTTTTTAACATTTCCTTTCCCAGTATGTAGAAATATGATAAAGTATATACAATATATATTTTTATGAAGAGAAACTTCTCTATTTTGCTATTTTATGTTATTTTATCCGAAATTTATTAAATATAAATTACTTTTAAAAACATTACTTTTTTTATCTGAATGAAATTAAATTTGTTCCATCAATATTGGAACAATATCCATTTTATTTAATGTAAAGTATTTTATATAAAAATAAAAAGATGCTAGTTTTTAAAATATTTTGTTAAATGTATGTTTGTATGTAAAGGAATGAACATTACAGAATTAATACTTTAAACCTCTTTCACGTTAAGTAGACGACGACTCTGACGTCATCGAGACGCTGAAACGTCACATCCGGCAGAGGGCGCTGCTTATCGTTTTTCTTGGACTTTAAACACAAAAACAATAGCTTTGGCGTGATTCTAAGCACTCTCTTGCGCAGGAGTACTTTTGTCCTTAATTAATTAAATAACAGCGATGATTTATAACAAAGGAAACTGGTTTCTCGGAGATTGTGATCGGTTTTAACCGGACGAACTTTTGGATAAATAACCGATTTCCGAAGTAACCGAAGAGTCAAGGATTAGGAACGGGATGAATCCAAGCGTCTCGTGTCGACGCCGTTCTTAAACCACAAAGAATTTCATACTTTCTCTTTGTTTCAGTCTGACTCTATTTTGTACCATTTTGTGGCTTTATGAGCGTTAAAAGTTTGGAGGATGTCGAGGACTCCGGAGCCGAACGCGTCCGCCGCCTTTACACGACTACAGGGTAAACAAGAGATTCGGCTCTTATTAAGTTGTGAATCAGATAAAGCACCTCTTTAAAAGTTTCCTCTTTTTTTCTCCTCTTTAAAAAGTTGTAATTGAGCGTAAACCTCTTTTGTTTAGTGTAGTTTTATTTCCTGTTCAGCGCAGAGAAAACTATCAAATATCTCTATTGATCTTAGCTAAAGGCATTTGAAGCTAATCCAGGTCACCCGAGTTCATCTGATATTTAAACTTAAACGAACTTTAAACTTAAAAAAATCTTCAATTCTTTTGGAGACATTCTTTTTCTGGTTCCATTTAGTCCAAAAAATATCTAAATGCATTGACTGTATCTTTTTGCTTCGAGACATTTTATTAAAAGTTATTAACTTTTACGTTTCATCCACAAATATAACTTTCATTGTGGTTTAAATAATTGGCTAAATGTATCAGAAAAAAATACTACATTTTTATTATTTATTTATTTTTGCATAGATCACCCTGATCAAGAATTCCTGCACTGGGAAAAGTAACCCCTACCCATAATTTCATTGGAATTACACACAAAATTAAATGGAGACAGTTACTTTACTAATAATAATAATAGTGTTGTCTTTTGATTTGGCATACTAATATTCTGTGACGCTGGACTGACTTTACTGGAAACAGGAAGTGATGGGTGCACAAAGCCTTTTCCAGCAGATCCCAAATGTCCTCAATGGGGTTCAGGTCTGCATTCTGTGGGGGAAATGATTTCTTCTGCTCCTTGAATGTTGTTTTTCTTTGTTTTGGTTTAACAAAACATGTTATTACCGATTACGGTCATTCAGGATTTATTCTTGGCCTCATTTCTTGCTGATTCCCCTGACATACTGTAATTATCCAATAGGAGGCTCTGACCTTTATGCAACATTTTTTTTTTGCCAGACAGTGTATATAAACACGGTTTTGCAAGAGGGGATGTGTTTGTGCTCTTGAGTAGAGTTTTTGTTGTCATTATAGCAGACACAGCTTGATCTGATGGAGGTCCACTTGATGATGGTGCTCCACTCATTAATGGTCAGCCATGGATTAATACAAAGTGGTGGATAATAACTGAACATGGCCCAACACAGATCTCAGAAACCACTTTATAGCTTCTTCATAAAAGGTTCAAAAGTTAATAAGAACAAACTAACCTAAATAGAATTAAACCCAGATGTTTATTGTTTACAGTGATGCAGTGAAGATGGGCGCTGGGGCAGTGAGCCAGGGTGCCATGGGTGCTTGAGCTGGTGTCAAGCACAGGACGAAGAATGAACTTCACCCATATTGGCACCAACAAGATCTGCTTTCTGCTTTCCTTGGCATTCTGTGCCTTTCTGGTTCTCCTCATTCCCTCCTTGCAACCTCCGCAGCATCGATTGGATTTGCCTCAACCTCGTCCCAAATCTCATGATGGCAGACATGCTAGCTTCACTCAGTCGCTTCCTCACAGAAGGCAAACTGAGGACCTTGTGGCGGTACCCGAGGAGAAAAATGCTCAAGGGATTCAAAAGGAGAAGCAACAGAGGGACACCAATTCAGTTCTCAGCTTCCGTACCAAAGACTCACTGGATTTGAGAGATCTTTTTATTGCTGTTAAAACCACCAGGAAATATCACCGGTCACGGCTGCAGCTCCTGTCCCAGACCTGGGTGTCCAGAGCCAAGGAGCAGGTAAGGGAGAGCATTGTTTTATACTTCTTTGAAGTTATTGATCACTACCGCATGGGAAGAGATGGCAGAGCGGAGGTGCCAAACCTGTCCTTGTTAATGTGTTGTGTTTCTTTGTAGTTAGACTATTTGCTTCATGTAAAACTCTGGCCAAAATTAACTTATGATGTAACTTATTCTAATATTTACTCTAAAAACAAATGTGTGTCTTTGATTAAAAATGGCATTTTAAAGATGTTTCCTGCAGGTTCTCTCTGCACAGTCAATACCTCGGTCTTATGGCATGTGCTCTCTGATTGGCCAACATTTACATAATCATAAGGCTCTGTTTCAAGCTAAATCGGTTGGTCTGCTAATAAACACAGGAATTATAAGCAAACATTCTCGGATGGCTGAACATTGTAAAGATTTGTAAAACATTAGCATCAGCAATATGGCTTTCCCAAAGTCAACCAGCATGGTTTAGTTCCAACCATGGCTAATACGTACAAAAAAATCAGCTTAATTTTGTGGCCAGGTGTGTTTTCTGAAGGTTGAACCTAAACCTCGTGGAATAGCTTTGGACATGCCTTTCATAGGATCACAGTATTCCAGACTCTTTCGACAGTTCAAGCTATAGCATTGATTAATGCACAGATAAGCTCAACAACGTTCTCGGATCAATCTCTGGAGGAATCAGATGCGTCTGGAAAAGATCTCTAAATATTGCCCTTTGTTTCATGATAGCTATTGATCACCAGGGTTTCATTTGAGCTATTGATTTGCTCACATTTGGTAAACATAGAAATGTCTTTGTTCCAGACTTTTTTCTTCACCGATGGGGAGGATCAGGAGCTCCGGAAGAAAGCAGGTAAGGTCTTGAAGGAGTCTGATTTTAGAACTCAGTCGTAGTAGAGAAGTCTTATTGCTTCCAGTGATGTTTTGTTCTACACTGTTTTGCTAAAAGTATTCGGTCACCCCCTAGAAATGATTGAATTGAAATGTTCAGTCACTTCCTGGTGTATAAAATCCAGCAGCAGACTGTGTAAACCACAAACCTCACATGTCCTTCAGATCAGCTCTAGAACAGACTAGAACAGTAAAGTGATGTGGTTCATGGTCGAGGAGCTGCATCAAACCAATTCAAGAGCAATAGAAACCATCAGAGGGGAGTTAGGCACATACACACCTCACCATTTTTTACATCCGTAATCAAAAACATGACCAGAGGTGTTAAAGAGACTTTTTACATCATGGCATCTTTCTTCTTCCGCAAGCCATCAACCTCTGTGATTGGCTCTTTTGTTCATGTGACTTAAGCTGGTTTCCTGGCTTACAGACAAGACTTTCCGTGAGCTCCACTCAAAGAAACACAAGTGGAGGACTGGAAAGTGTCTTTAGTGTCTGATATGGGTCTTATGACAAACCTCATGATTTTAAGAATCGGGAAACAAATTGAGATCTGATGGAGAGCTATTTTTGGACTTCAGTCATAGTTTTAAGTAAATCTTTAGCAAATCTTCTTCATACTACTGCTATGCATGGTTTGTTTCCTCACAGTGAATATTGTAAGTTATGTTTACAGATGCTTAAATGCCTCTTCTGTGTGATTTGAACAGTCACCATTTGCCCAGGAATGGCTCTGTTGTTCTTTAGCAGCATCTAGCGTGTAATGCTAGTTTTAAAGCTTCAGTATTAAGAGATTTAGCATAATTCCAGTATAACTAGAACGGTTCGGGACTGGCCCTTCCTATTCCAACATGACCGGATAAAGTAAGCTTCATAAAGATACAGAGGAGAAGATTGGTGAGGAAGAGTCCTGACCCAAACCCAATGGAACGCTATGATGAAGAATTGTTCAAATTACCAATAAACACCATCTGAAGCCTTTCCAGAAGAGCTGAAGATGCTGTAGCTGTAAAGGATGGTTGACCTCGTATTACCCCAATGGAAATCGTTGAGTGAATACTTGTGTTGGTGATGTATAGCTAGCGATCTGAAACGTTTAGCATGTGTTTGTCGTCTGAAGGGCTGAACATCATCAACACAAACTGCTCGGCGGCTCACACTCGTCAGGCTCTGTGCTGCAAGATGTCTGTGGAGTACGACAAGTTCATCGAGTCACAGAAAAAGTTGAGTTCATCATCTTTAAAAACATGCGCGTAGCAGTTTAAAGAGCCACTATTATGGTTTTGAGAGACACGTTTTTTGTTAACACGTTGAAGTTCAAAAACGTCTTTGTCTGATAATGTGCTTTTATTTGAATCAGATTTTGCAATGACTGCCAAATAATTATACCGTTGCTTGACGTCATTTGTTCTTAGACTTCTTATAAATGCACCGGGGTGGGCCAGTTTCTTCACATGGTGGGAGAGATTTCCCAAAGCAACTAGTGTTTGGCTGCAAAACATTTACATTTCAAATGGAATATTCCTCAAACTCAAAGCTTTGTCAAACACAGCAGGTGATTTTCAAAAATGCATAATAGGGCTCTTTAAAAATCCCAGTTTGCTTGTATTTATGTGGTAGATTTCCACCAGGAGTTTGACACTGCTCGTCTAGAGTATGATTGGCTCGTTGTTGGTGTCGTCTGGTTCACCCGGGTCCTCTGCTCTCTTGTAGGTGGTTCTGCCACGTGGATGATGATAACTACGTGGTCCTTCCTCGTTTGCTGGAGTTGCTGTCGTCGTACTCTCACACACAGGACGTGTATTTGGGTCGGCCCAGTCTGGATCACCCCATAGAGGCTGCCGAGAGAGTCAAGAGCAACGGAGCGGTGAGCTCTGAGCTTTTTTCTGGTTCACTCCACTACTTTTATGAACACATCCAGTTATGTTTAATATCTTAACACATCTGTGAGGGATGAAGATATAATAATAACATATTATAGAGTTTTAAAGCATTTATAAAAATATTGAGCTCTTTGTACTAGCACTGCACTGTTAATTTTGTAAATGCAATCGTAAAATGTCTCATATTTTTGCCTCTGCAAAACACACCGTTTACCCCATCCTCCCACAGTCACGCTTTCACCACGCCCCCTTTTGGTACTTGTTCGGGAATCATGGGTAGTGTAGTGGCTAAGTCGAATAGAATGACATGAAGTTGTTCAAATGAGAATAAAGAGTTTTCTGTGTGTCACCCGGGCTGGAAAGGGACATAAATAGAGTTCAAAGCGCATCGAAGAGTTATTGCTCTCTGTGACGTTTGGTCTGTTAATGGCATCGCACAACATCGCTCAACCCTAGCGCCTATTACATTGTAATCGATAGAAACTTTCTCACTTTCTCTTTTTGTTCTTCAGCGCGGGTCTGCTGGTCTTCCTGCTCAGGCAGCGCACCCGATCTTTATAGAGATGAGCTATACTAGCGATAAATCTGATTGGTCGGTGGGCGGTGCTAGAACTATGAGTGGTTTCAGCTCGCAAAAAAGGAAAACAGGATTACACAAACATGCGTGAAAGACTTTCTACAGGGAAAGATATAACCTCTGAAAGGAAAATATTATAAACTGATCGTGATCTTAAATGAGCCACACTTTAAAGATGTCTGTGTATGTATGAACAGAAAGAGGAAGAGATGTATATTTATCATCATAGAACATATGTTGGCCGTGCAGATATTGCTTGAATCACTGATTTGTAAACAAAAAATAACTTTTAATTTTTTTCTGAACGTTTGCATGTGAAGCAACTTTATTTTTTGTCATCAGTGGATAAATTTTTAGGATGCATTTCATTGAATACATATTTAAATAATTGTGGAACACATCACAGATACTTTGTAAGACTCGGTTTAGTTGCACCAAATGGGATTCAAAGTGTAATAAATACAAAGGATGCTATGAAGAGCACATTTTCTCTCCGTCTTGTGTTTCTTCTGCAGACATCGGTGAAGTTCTGGTTTGCCACTGGTGGAGCTGGTTTCTGCATCAGTCGAGGTTTAGCGCTCAAGATGAGTCCCTGGGCCAGGTACGTTGGATTCGACGCGATAGATTCTGAACTCATGACTTTCAGACACTACTGAATGTCCAAGGTCTGTTTTGAGAGGAGGCCTTTGAACTCCTCGAACCAAAGTGAGTGTCTCTCTGAATCTGAATGAAGTCAAGAGGCTCGGTGTGCCATGAGCTTCCAGACGACAATTTGAGGAGTTTGCTTCTACAGAATTTGCCATTGGAAATGTGTGACAAATTTTTTGTTTTGAACATGATTATATACATTTTATTTTTAATAAATAATTGTGTTTACAATTCCACAACTGAGGATTAGTATCATATGAGTGAAATGAGAAATTATAGGTATATGAGAAAACCCGAGCAATAAAAAATAAATAAGTATTCCAATCATTTTAAATAATTGAAAATCATTCTTTTTTATTGTGAAGTAGTTACAATCGGATTACTTTTGCTAGCTTTTGCCTGGATCAAGAAGAAAACAAAATTGTTCCGTAGGCGACTGATCTTCATGTGCCTAATTTCACTTTCAAATAACTACTTTTTTTAAACTGCTCATAATTAAATCCACTACAATCTACTTAAAATATTGTTTCATTTTGATCTTATTTTGTCTAATGGCGCATTACTGCTTGCAGATATGTTTAGGAGCTGATTTCATAAAGAGATTTTATTTCTTGTGTGTGTGTTTTTTTAAAGTTGCTTAAATTCTGTTTTTCTCAGTCTCGGAAACTTCATCACGACGGCAGAGAAGATCCGGCTGCCAGACGACTGCACTATTGGCTACATCATCGAAGCTCTTCTGGAGGTTCCTCTGACCCACACGAGCTTGTTTCACTCACACCTGGAGAATCTGCAGAGGCTGCCCAGCCAAAACCTCCTCAGACAGGTAAAAAAAAACATCCTCAGCAGCTGAGAAAAACCAGCTCTGGATGCTCCCTGGTGCAACACCTTTTATATCTGGCTTTCCAACAAATGCTCTCATGCATCTCGAGGTTACTTGGGGTGCACACAGTGTGTTTTTCGATGCAACTAATGAATTTAATGACTTTTTCTAAGCAAATAAATCACAGATGTGATTATTTGTGTTCCCACAATTTTAATATTTAAATGTTTAGGAATGTTAGGATCAAACACTGAAGTACAATCATAAATATTTTAATAATACGTTTAACTGTTACTGTAAAGTTTGTATAAAGCATGCAGTTTTGTTTTAACATTAAATGCACTTTTCAGATGTTTCCAGATGACTCCGTCTCTTTGCTCTGCAGGTGACGCTCAGTTACGGTGGGTTTGAGAACAGGAGGAACGTGGTCAGTGTTGGGGGGGCGTTCTCCCTGGCTGAAGACCCTACCAGGTAATTTCTCTTAACATTGTAACTTATTGAATATATATATACACCGTACATTTTATGTTTATCTGTCTGAAACTCTGCTTAGCAACGTGTTAACGTCGCTCTCTCTCTCAAATTCACTTTATTGGCATGAATTGAATCTTACCAACGCAGTAATTTTCCACAAACATTAAATGATATGCTCATATTCAGTGGTACCCCGAGGTACGAAAGCTTCGAGTTATGAAATGTTCAAGATACGAAAGGTCTCGTGGGAAACAAAGAAAAGGTCTCGAGATACGAATTACATGCAGTTCTGCTCTATTATCCGCTTGTTTAGTCTGGCATCGCGCTGCGCTTCCCGGGTCTTGCGCTCCTATATCCCAGTGCAAAAAGAATCTGATGCGCCTCACACACTCTTGGGACACACTCTGCCCTCTCCTTCTCTCTCAGGGGGAGGAGCCCTCTGTTGGCGCTTCTGAGTGTCATAGAAGCACATGCCGATTGCAAATGCAGCACAGTGATTGTTCTCAATAAAATATGGTGGCAATCTTGGGAGTAATCAGTTCACCAGGAAGTTCGATCAGAATTCGTAAATAAAATTGATCAGATTTGGGATTTTCAGTGCACATTATAGTCCGAACATATGGCAACACCGTCCTCAGTCATTGCTTTTCAACTCGACCAGAGCTGAAAGATGAGTAAACACTGAATACTGATGCTAACGAAAACATTAGCGTCATGTTCTATATTTAAAAGTATTCGATGAACCCTGACATGTACAAATTAACCCTTATAGAGAACTACAGTGTTATGTATAGCGCCACCAAGTGGCAACATGGAATAGAACATTTTCTGGTGTTTTATACTGTTATTTCGGACTAGGTTTAAAGGATATGTTTGAAAATTGGCACACTTATGTTACTGACCAAGACCAACAAAAAAAGTTTGAGCAAGTTTTCAAAACCAACAGGAAGTGAATCATTTTGTTAAAAGCCTAAAAAGATGGAATTTTTGTATGTCTCATAGTTTAACAAACTAGTCCAGGAGATTTTATCTGATCACCTCAAACCTTCGTCAGTCTTATCTTAAGGTATGTGGGATGTTAAATTGAGAAGTTTTTTTGATGTTAAACTATGTACGCACAACAGATGTCGACATTTCACAATAAAGAGGAAATTGTCATAACTCAGCCATGCAATGTCTGGTCTGTTCCAAATTTACAAACTATGCTAATGGTGCATGCCTGAACACATCAACAACATACACGCTCATCTATGCCCTCTAAATAAAGATCGGTTGTGGAGAGTATCGTGACAAACTGGCCACCGAGAGGTGATGGCGCCTGAGGTGCTCGAGCCCTTAATCGCTGCTTTAATGGTCCCAAAAATGTAAATACAAATAGTTACTACTTAACTAGGAAAAGTGGAGGAAGATTTTAAGAAATGGATCTCTGTTTACAGGTTTAAAACACTTCACTGCCTGCTCTACCCGGACACAGAGTGGTGTCCACACTCGTCTCTCCCGGAGGAGAGATCCTGAAACCAAGCATCTGCGGTTCATCCAAAATAGTGTTCGGAATAATAATAAGAGTCGTTTGGAAACGGATTCTGCAAGAGGAACACGGTTTTCATTCAACAAACTTTCAGGATTCAGGACCTAACTTCCTGAACTACTAAAGTGGAGTTTGAGCTGAAAAAGAAGAATAAAAAACCCGTTCAGGTTTAATGGATGATATTCTTTTATTTATTTTTTTTTACGTTTATCCTGCAGACAGACATTCTCACTTGATTGAATGCACAGCACTACCAGACCTAAAACTTTTAGATTTGCATCGTGGGTGAAAGCATCACTACAGATGTTTTTAATGGCAGCTTGAATATTGTGCAGTTGTTTGGTGAAACAGGGTTTCTGTAGCATATGAAGAAAGACGGGAGGACTGTGCAGCCGCTCACTTTTACCTCGTATTCAAGCTGTATTTTTGTTCTCTTTAAGAACAAGGAAATAAGCCTTTATTCATTTTGTTTGTTTTGTTTGCTGCTCATTGGCTGCCTTCGAATTCCATTGCATTTGACTCTGGTAGTTCGGTCCGAATTTTATAAAGCAGATCAATAATTTCTATAGTGCCTGAAGTGTGAATTCAAGAGTGTACCATGTCTTTCATGTTTTGGCTGCTCTAAGCTAAGGTACTTCCTTTTAATCATAAAGACTGATTTTCTACAGGTTATTGATTTCTCTTTAGAGACTCTTTAGACTGTTTCCCACAACACAAGGTCCCCGCACAAGTTTGCTAAAAGTGTGCATGTCCAAAAGTAAATGTTCACACATTCCCTCTCTTATTTGCACTGTAGGTCTGTGGTTTGCCTAAATTGCCAAAACTCAACTAGGCTTATGTGAGGTAACAGTATTTCATTTGTGATGCGCTATCCCCTTTTCCCTATCTTTTGTTAACCGTGACTCTACCAAATGATGTTATTGGCTGATTTGTTTTAAAGAAAGTCATTTTTTATTTTAATAAATGTATTTATTATACGTATTCCAGTCTGTGCATGGTTGATTTGAAGGAAAGAAATACTGGTTTTCTTGAGTAGTAAAGAAAGTTAAAATTAAAATGTTATTTTAGTTAAAAGTTAAAATGTTAAATTAAAACAAGTTAAAATTTTGTGTACACATGTTTGAGGGAAAGGTAAAATTAAATTACTAATTTATTATATATTATTTTTAGAGGAACAGCAAAAGAAACGAGGTATGTTACAACAAAAAGGTACAAATGGCATAATTTATTTGTATTAAAATATTATTTTAAAATATAATATTATTTTTTATATTTGAATATAGTATGCCGTGGGGTAGAATTTACAGTTTTTTTAAGTATAAACGACTTGTTAGTCGGGTAAAAATAGAAAAAAAACTTTGCAGAAATGTGAACATAATGCTAATTATGCTACAGGCTAATTGTTAACTAACAGACCTCACCGTAGTTTTCTAAGGCAACGTTAATGTTACGACAGGCATTCCACAATTATACGGTTTAAAATAACAAACTTTACGTATTGAGAGATATTAATGTGTCAAATAACTTGTGCTTAAGTTAATTTTGCTGACTTGCGAAGTTTTCACCTCCTGGGCGCTAGCTTCGAGTGAACTTCGCTCTGGTCACAGACCAACCACCAGCTGCGGAATGTCTGCATTTTGAAATATTCAATTGATCCGATATTTCTCGAGATAACAGTAGTGCTCGAGTTGTTTGTGCCTGGAGAAAATGGAGATAACGTTCAAAGGCAAGCGTGCCTTGGTGACAGGAGCAGGCAAAGGTAATGGTCTGTTTCGTTTTAGTTTCATTTACTAGTTTAAATTTTTGCAGCATTGCCTTCAGTTTTATTAGTTGCGAGTGCGACCTTGTAAGACTTAAATGTAGTGTGTACTGTGACAGATATTTGAATAGTGCTTTTCTTCTGCCTTTGCAATGACCGAAAGTGGGTAAGTTGGCTTTATTAAAAAAGTACCGTTAATAAATAAATAAACATAGCTGACACTGTTCTGCCATTAATCTATCCAAAGTGGAGGACGTTTACGTTATCACTTTAATATATATATATATATATATATATATATATATATATATATATATATATATATATATATATATATATATATATATATATATATATATATATATAGTTTGTTAACTATTGTACTTTATTTTATACAGAGCCCTTGAATTTGCAAGCCCCTCACAAAACATTAGTGTTCCAAACAAAAGTTTGTGACTCCTGCTAAACATTTATATTTTCTCTCATAAAGTACTTGAACACTCACAAAAGATGGTCTCTTACCAGTGGGTTGCCTTTGAAAAAGATTGATTTTGTTTTTGTACTTCGCAAAAGTAGCCTTGCAAAAAAGTTCCAATACAAAATTTACATGCCCTCACTAAAAATATGTTCTCTTGCACAGATAGTGTGTACTTGCAAAAGGATGCTGTATTTCCTGGCTAAGTTTGGAAGCCCTTTCAAAACATTTTTGCGTTTTCATGCATGAGACTAAGTAGTTCATATTTATTTAGTTTATATTCCCTCACAAAGTAAAAAAAAAAATCTGTTGTCTTCCAAAGATAGAGTGCCCTTGTAAAAGATTTTTGCAATTCCCTGCTAAGTTTGCATGCCCCCTAAAGACATTTTTTGTGTTTCTGCACAAACTTTGTGTGGCTTGGAAGAAATGTGTTCCCTCACAAAGTTTGTGTGACTCCCACAAAACATTTTTGTGTTCTATTACAAAGTTTGTGTGCCCTCTCAAAAATGGGGTCTCTGACAAAGAGTAGGTTGCCCTTCAAAAAGTTTTTTGCCTTCCCTCGCATACCTCTTTCCTGTTGCCATTTGCGGGATTCTACAAATTTGTGGTCTCTTGCAAAAGATATTTATGTTGCCTTGCAAAAAAAATGTGCGTTCCCTCGCAATGTTTGTGTGCACTCTCAAAATTATGTTTTCACGCAAAGGTTGGGTGCTCTTGGAAAAGTTTGCGTTCCCTCAAAGAAGAAAAGACTCCCTAAAGTTTAGGTGCCCTCCCAAAACATTTTTGTTTTCCCTTGCAAAATTGTTTCATGTGTCTATGCAAAAAAAATTTCGTTCGCTCATACAATGTTTGTGTGCTTCTAACAAAACTTTTTTGCTTCATCCCACAATGTTTTTCAAACAGAACCTAATTCAGACAATCGCTTCCTGTTTTCTCTGCAGTGTTTATGTGGCACAGACAATATATTGATGACAGATTTCATTTGAAATTCTATTTGAGCTTCGTCCTACATATAAACATCTGCAGTGCATTTTGCACGATACATCCATCTGTGTTTTTGTCAGTCTATGATCCAGTCACCCAGACACCTCCACAAACAGAACCAAAACCAAAAAACCTTTTCAAAATATCTTTCATTTATGTCAAACCCATACCTTGAACTCAGCTCTGACCTTTAATCTTTAAAAAAATTACAAGTGTAAAATTTTACATATGTTTGTGTCTCCACTGCGCTGTTCAGAAAGGTTTTCAGTTCTTCATGAAGGAAAGTAAGAGGTTTAATAATGTTTCAGTGATGCTCAGTAGAACAAAAATAAACAGAGCACCTCAGTAAAATGCTCCAGAATTTCTGTCCTCTTTGTTTTCTGTAAATAATCAAGAATGCCAACGAAACGCATGTTGGACTTTCATCATCTAACATCATCGACTGACCAAAAAGTTCCCCTAAAAAAAGACCGACCCGCACTGTCAACATTCACAGGCTTGTCTTCCTGAGCATCCAAAGCTGCAATATAGAAATGTAGAACTAAATGTAATGAACTTTATCATGCAAGAAAGTGCAATGTTTTGTTGAGTTTAATGATATTCTCTTCATTGGCTGCCCCAGGCATCGGCAGGGCCACCGCCCTGGCTCTGGCTCGTTTGGGGGCAGAGGTCACAGCCGTCACACGCACCAAATCTGACCTGGATGACCTGCTGTTTGAGGTAATGACCCCTCAGTCATGCTCCAAATCATCTGAGAGACAAATCCCTGCCGCTCCATTGTCTCAGAGCATGCATCTGCATTCCAAGAGATCCCAGCGCTCCTTTTAATCTCGTCGCTCTCACTGAGGCAGAATATGATGGTAGAAGATCTCTTTGTTAGCACCGTTGTGATTGATGGGCTTTGTCCAGTGGCTATAGGCATGCAGAACATTTACTTAGAATTGGCTCCAAATGTTTTAGTTGATTTGGGTTCTCCTCTTTGTAAAATTTATGTTTTTTTTCTGCCAGTGTCCCTCCATTAATCCGGTGTGTGTGGACCTGTCGGACTGGGATGCCACAGAAGACGCTCTGAGAAATGTGGGTCCGTTGGATCTTCTGGTGAACAATGCAGCCTGTGCCAAACTTCAGCCCTTCCTGGAGGTCACACCAGATCAGTTTGACATGTGAGAGCTTTTAAAACATCACTCACAGGCTTCCGTCTGTGTTCGAACGCAGCCTTGCCTGCAGAATGGAGATTATACACTAGGCTTTGATTGGACATCTTCAGATATGAAAAAGAAAGTCCTGCACATGAAGGAAGTAAATGTTCTCACCAAACCCTTCACTGCATTTGTTGTTGCTTTGCAGGTCTTTCAGTGTCAACGTAAAAGCTGCTCTTCATGTTGCGCAAGTAAGTCAACAGCAGTGACATCACAAATCGACTTTTGGTAAATCAATCTACTAGTAAATCTGCTAAAGGTTTAGTTGTAGTAAAATTTATTCAGAATCCCGAAGTAAACCCAGGGTGCTTTCCACAGAAACTAAACATTAACCCTTTCAGACCTCAGCTGTTATCAAAACATGAGGAGGAGGGGGGGGGGGTACTTCAAATAAAATATCAAATGAAGATTCTGTTCAGTAGATCTCAGGGACATAATGAATTAAAGTATTTCTCAAAACATTAGCAGAAAATGATTAATAACAAATTTCTATTTCATGGGCTGTAAGTTTTCAATGTGAAATTTTCTTTCTCTCCTGCTCTCGGCGGAGTCAGAGTTTCTCCTCTCCCTTTTCTCTGTTCCTGCTGGCACTCTGTGTTCTGTCTGTTTATGAGAGACTTCCACTATCCCTGATCTCCTAATAAAAGGAACTATGAATCTGATCAACTGGTCTCTGAATGCAGTGGAAACCATTTTCTCGACAAGGAGCGTGGGTTCGGGGGAACCCACCTGCCCTGCAGGAACTTTCGCTGCTGGCTACACGATGGACGCCTGGGTGAAGGGGCGTATCGTGTGCCTGGCTGCTCTGTCCCTGGAGTATTTATCTAATCGGAGTTGTGATATCTGGGATTCTGCTGATCGGAATATGTAGAACTCTCAGCTATCGGCGATTGTCAACGGCGGTCAGCACTCAAAAAGCACCCACTAAGCTGACCGACTGGAATGGTATGTTGTCTGTCGGGACTCATTCAGTGGTCTGTGACCACAAACTGGATATTATCGGGGAGAGACTGATGGCTACCCAACGGATGTTGGATAAAATGGAGACCAGTGATGGACAGTAAAAATGTGTGGAAATTTAATACAGATTTTGACCCAAAATCAACTTCTCTTCCATCTGGCTTTTCCTCATCTCCTCTGTCCTTGAAGGTCATCAAGGAGTCAAAATACTCCCCAGAGAGAATGAGATAACGAGACGCTCTGCATTCTCACTACACCTCCGCAAGCTTCTCCCAACCGCTGTAATCTGAATGGGCCGTGAGTATAGCGTCGTTAATGGCAGCAGGAAAATGTCGGCTGTGGACTGCAGGGGTGGACTGCACTGCCCTCTGAAGGACAGTGCAGAAAAGACTCTTTTTGAGCTGCCTTACACAATGTTTATCCATTTCTCTGTTTCTTTCTTAAATCCTACCTCTCAACACTGGCCAGTCCTCACCTTATGTGGCCAGAGGGGTCTCAATTTCATTGCATGTAACAGTGTGTCACAAATAAAGTTCTACCTACTACTAATTTCATAGAGAAACAGATTCAAATGCAGAGGAATTCTCTGAAGGCAAAAGATATTAACAATTGCTGAAATTCCATAAGAAGCACAAAATAAGGAAACAAAGGTGTAAAACGAGTGGAGGTGGATGAACCCACTTGAAATACACTATTGTGATTATATTTAAACAAATAAAAAATATGTTTTTCTATTTGCCTTTTGAAGGGTCATCTTATCTAATGGATTGTTGCAGAGTCTCCGACTGACTAATTAAGAACTGCTCGCCAAATTGTTTCTAATTTTGTGTATTTTTCTGTAATTAGAATGCCTGCTTTAATCTTTTTGGTTTACAAAAATGCAGTTTTTATTTATAATTAATTCTATTAATATTTTCATAACAGACAGCTATTTAATTTAAGGGGTCTTTGCACCATTTAAAAAATTGTTACAGCAGAATTTTGGACCTTGTCTACTTAATAATACAACATTTTTACTGTTAAGAGTCATATACTGGTTAAATATTCATCAGATCACTCATCTTATTGAGGAATGGTGTGCTATCAATTTTGTTAGAGCTGCCACATTTTTGTGATTTTTTTTTTTTTAAATACATTTTTAAAAATTGAAATTTTGCCAAACACATTGCACAAACCAATTCACTGAAGTCAAAATGTTATTATGCCACATACTATCAACCTTTTCTGAGAGTGGAACGCCCCGCATAGAGAAGTGCTTAGAGGTGAAGCTGATGTTGATGTGTTACGCTGTTGGTGGTACATTCGTATTGCTGTGAAGCTGTTCAAAAGAGCCTCTGGATGTGTCTTTCTTAAAACGATATAGTATGAACATGTAAAAACGGTTTGGCCTTTCTGGTGGCAGCTACATTAACAAATTCTGTTTTTGTTGTCTAGATCGCGGCTCGGGGTATGAAGGCCCGGGGAACTGGAGGATCCATCGTGAACGTCTCGAGCCAGGCCTCACAGTGTGCGCTGAAGGATCACGCCGTCTACTGTGAGTGCTCTCATCTCACTAGTATCTAGCACACCCTCTACCTGCTCTAAAGCTCTTTGTATGCTGTGCCAAAAATAAAGTTTAAATATGGTGTGCTTTTCTCTAAAAAACACTCTTTCTTTTAAAAAACAAAAATATAATGGTAAATTAATTCCATTTCCTCAATTTTACTTTTCTTGTACCAGTAGAGTTTAAACACACTGAACGTATTGCCTTTTGTTGTTGTTTTATTGTCCTTTGTTCTGTGTGTAATAATACTTTTACTAAGTGCTAAGGTTTTGTTTTAGCATCTTGAAATGCTGTTGCACTCCCCTTGTGTGTGTTTGCCACACACTTGGCTCCAAAGCTCTCTCTGATGGTCATTCGTGTGTCATCTAGTGTCTGTGAAACTCTTCAGGATAATCATTTAAAGTGTTTCCTGAAGGTGCCACTAAAGGAGCGCTGGACATGCTGACCAGAGTGATGGCGCTGGAGCTCGGACCGCACCAGGTCAGATGCTCATCTTTAGCATGTTTAAAGAAGTATGTGACTCCAAACTCTTTAGAAGAAATGAGAGGGTGCGCTACTGATTTCTGGAGATCAGTTTCCACACTGGAGGAACGTATGTTGAAATGAGTTTTGTGCAGGTTTCTGAATTCCCTTCTGGGAAACAGTTGACTCTATATTTTATGCTCATTTTCCTGGTGCTCCATCAGTTGTCTAACTTTGATCGGCTCCATCTGTGACAGATCCGAGTGAACTCTGTGAACCCGACGGTGGTGATGACTGAGATGGGGAAGATCGGCTGGAGCAACCCGGAGAAGGCCAGAAGCATGACCTCACGAATCCCTCTGGGGAGGTTTGCAGGTAAGTCTGGCTCTGGATGGAGTCGTGTAGAGCTCACTTCCTGTTAAACGAGGAGATGAGATGGATGTTCTCGACACTTCTGATGGTCCTAAGGATCTTAATCTCTTCTGTTGTCAGATACTTGTAAAGGAGGAGAGTGAGACAGCACGATTATCGTCAGAGATTAATCTAGACACACGTCATTTCTGTGACTATTGTTAGCAGCCAAGCTATTGTTAGTAGTTTTTATTACTTTATTTATTGTATTATTTTTCCCAGCTCTATTTTCTTGATTCTGTATTTTCCCTCTCCTCTTTTTCTGCATCTCCTTAGCTTACTCTTCCTTTCATATACTTACTTCTTCTACTTACAGAATGTCCTTTGTATGATTCCATGAGGAATTATTTTCTCTTTTTTGTTACACCAAATACAACACAAAGCCATGAAATAAAATTGAAATAACAAATAAACAAACAAACTTCTTCTACTTTTTTATTATTCTCCTTTTCTTTTACTAATTTTGTTTTCTTCTTCTCCTACTTTTCTAAAATGTTCTTCTTTTCCCTATTCTCCTTTATACTTTGTTCTTTCTCTTATCCTTTCTTATTTTTCTCCTATTATTTTTCTTCCTTTTTAATCTTATCCTTCTCCTTTCTTTGTTGTTCTTCCCCTTTACTCTTTTCATTTTCCTCCCCTACTCATCCTTTCTTCTTCTTCGTGCCAAGTTGAGTCTGGACCTATGTCTGCAACAGTTTTGACACACCAGATTCATCAGATCTTGATACTGAATGACCACAAAACATTTTTGGGCAACAGCGCCATCTATTGATCTGTGTGTTGTATTGATGTGCTGTAACAATTTGACTATAATTAGTTTCATCTGCAATCCCTTGTATTAATTAACAGATAAATTGTAGGAATAAAAAACCCTTTTGAAACGAGACTCGTTTGAAGTTGCATTTCTTTTGTTTCTGATCACATGATGTGCATCTTTCCTTCTTGTTCAGAAGTGGAGGATGTGGTCAACTCCATCCTGTTCCTGCTCAGCGATAAGAGCGCTATGACCAATGGAGTCATGCTGCCTGTGGATGGAGGCTTTCTGTCCTGCTAGAGATCCCCATCATTAAGCAGGTGAACGTGTCTCAATAGATTAATTTGGACTGTTTTTCAAACAAATCAATGTACATTCCATTAAGAATCACCTTTTCTGTGTTGATGCATGAGAAAGTATGTTGAGCATGTGTGAAGAGCAGAAATCTCATTGTGTAAACTGTGCTAAAGCAATCCAAAGCTAAATTAAAATAGTTTTACTGAATTATTCCTTGTCCTTCATTTTTCTTCCAAACCTGCAGTTGTTTATTCTGCTGTTGATCACAAACTGATTATTACATTAAGAAATCATCTCTAAGGAAGAGAACTGATGAGTGACCCGTGCTCAAGGCTAAGAGCTGGAGCTGTAAATAAAGACGTATAAATAAAGTTCTGGACTTTTCATTATAGTTCAGTTTAAATAGTTTTGACTTTTTTTCTAATTAAGTATAATTAGCTTTAAAGAACCAATTTTCAACAAATGGTCCTTCGAGCCGGAGTGAAGAATATTTTGGGATTTTTGTGCAAAAGCAGCAGCAGCTGTGGTGGTTGAAAAGACCTCCAGGCCATTGTAGTGCTGAACATGTTGCAGCTTCTTCCGCTGTGGTCAATCACCACCCAACACTGACCCATGATTTTCTATTGACTGCTGTGTGAACCTTCTCTATGGGATCCAAAATAATCAGACATTAATCACGAAATACGAGGACTGAGTAGTATGGCTGGTAAGATGTTCTTCCAGATGATCTGATGAAACATTTGATGATGTTCCTGATGATGACAATAAAATCACGCCACACGTAGAGTTGTGTTTATTTCCTCTGTTGTCCTCCTAAACAAGCTGAGGAAGCTCGAGAATCAAGATGAAATGATTTCCATCGAACCCTCGCAAAATCGTTGTTCACCTTTCGCAGCTTCGTGGATAGTTATCTGTAAGAAATTGTGTATATTTGTATTTTTTAAACAACTGCTTGGGCCTGAAAACAGCTTTTGATCTGTGGTTTCATTCTTTAGTTTACAATAGTCTACTTTGCGGTTCCTTTAGCTACGAAACACCCGGATAATCAAGGATTCGCTCTTGTAGTACAGCGACATTTCTTTATTGTTTCATTGTCTGAGTACACAAATGTTAGTGCTGCCCCCTAGTGGGTGGAACTAGTAGTGTTGAGACGTTCACGAATCGAATCTTTTGAACGGCTCATTAATATGAACGATGGGTGCCGAGTCGCGTTTGGTCGGGAGCCATTCTCTTCCGGGGCGAGGGGGGATAAATGTATAGTTCTTTGAGCAAGTAGCTGGAACAGTGGCAACCCCACAGCAGACGCTGTCATGGAGGTGCGAGCACATATGGAGGAGCCATTTGTTCCTAAGAATGAAGACCCTTTGAAGCGGTGGGAAAGTCGGGTACCTGTGTATCCAAGGCTCAGCAAACTAGTGGCTAAGAAGCTTTGTGTTGTGGCCACATCAGCGCCTTCAGAAAGAATGTCCTCCAAAACTGGACAAATACTCAGAGAGGAGAAATTGAGAGCAATTCAAAATTGCAGAAAGAAAAGAAGGAGAGGCCATAAAGACTCGAACTGTTTGGTCATTTATTTTGTTTAGACTTATTTTCTTATTGGGTTTAGATTTTTATTAGTTTTTCAGTGTTGTTAAAAATGTACTTTTTTGCTACTAAAGGTTTTTGCGTGAAACTTTATTGAAGCCAGCTTTGTTCTTTGTGTAATTATAAGTATTTAGGTGTTGCATTAAATAACAAGTCAAAGTAGTTTTGCACACATGCATTTTATACGAAGGGTAAATAGTGATCTCACTGTCATCTCAGTTATACGGCAGTGGAATATTTAGAAAGAATCCATATTAGACTTTAAAATCTTGTCCACATGTGTCAATATTTCAAAATCAAATATTGGTAAAAAAAATCTCAGCCCATAATTCCTGAGATTATTTCAAGTATTTTAAAAAATTAACCCCAGGCCGGTTTCTAAAAAGTCAAAAAATATAAGGAGCCAAATGAGTCAGTTTTTGATTGGCTCTTGAAAGTGAATGGATCCCAAAGATCCGGCTCCCTCCAAAGAGCCATAAATCCCATCACTAGGAACTAGACCTTGGTGTTCTTAGTTCTAATGGTTTTAACTTTATTTTCCAATGACGGTTTAAACAGAAGCGTACACAATAAGTTTATGGCTTCATTTGATTTTTTTTATATCGTGATTGAGATTGTGAAATTGTTGTATATTGCATATTTGATTTGTTTATTTAAGAAGAGACTCGGAAGGAAAGCGTAAACCATGTATAGATTTATTAACCAATGCATTCCTCATCTAAAACATTTTGTTAATACACTATCTTACATCATGTAAATGTCTTTTGGCAGCTGTGAAGATCATCTTTTTGTCCTTTTTAGAGTTATTTACAAAGCTGTGTGAGGGACAGGAAGTAAGTGATGGATAATCTGAAAAACTAAAAGAGCTCACACTTGACATCCAATCACAACACTCACAAATATCGACGTCATTTTAAATAAAGCGAAAAAGTTACTAGAAAAGTTTTTTTTTAAGGACGACGATGAGAGAATTTTCTTTATCGCTTGATCGTCAGTGATGCTAATACTGCGAATGGTTAGCTTCATACAAGACCGTCTACATCATCACTTCTCCATCGTCACATGATCACGACGCATCACATAAACAATGAATCAAATATTACGCGCCTCAAACGTTCCTCGCTGACTATCCAATGTTAGCGTGCACCTGGACGGCTCTCGAGAGGCTATAAATCCTGTCGGTGTTTGAGGCTGAGTGTGTGTACGTGTGTGTGTGTGTTTCAGAAGAGCGTGCAGCGTTTCCCTCGCTTCTTGACGGGTGGCGGGCAGAGCACGGCGCGGATGGCCTCGTCGAACACCGTCTTTAGGCCTCGCTGGGTCAGAGCCGAGCACTCCAGGTACTTGACCGCACCTGAACACAACAGACACAGAACGGACGCATCATGGTTAACAAGCACTTGTTAGATTTCAAATTTCCAAAAGCAACTTCTGCAAAAAAACAACAAAATAAATAAATAAAAAATAAAATTCAAATAAACTCACTTTTTTAGCAGATGTAACTTTCGTAGATTGCAGTTTTTAATGCACTGCCGGTGCTTTAAAATTACGTCACCTTTCTCTGCCAAATCTCTTTTGAGGGTGTGGCTTAACACTAGCTCACTCTTATTGGCTGGTGAGATTGTGATTGGCAGCTCACTAAATCAGAAGGATTTTTAAATAAAAATATGCATGTTATGAACCCTTTTAAAAGGCTTTTATTTTGTGTTTGTATTGTATTTGACACTACAAAAACTACAATATTTACATATTTTGAGCTCCGAATAAAATGTTTGAATTAATTAAAGCCAATGCTAACAAAACGTAATTTAAAAATAACTTTATATTTTGAAAAATGTTTTACAGGACATAGGACTCACTGGAATGCTAACATTAGCAAGCTAGTCTAGGGCCCATTTCCGATATTTCAATATACATTTGCATCAGAAAACGTGGTGTCACTTGCGTAATGAGAGAATGTTGACGACGAGCAGCGGGACACGTCAAATCTCTTTCACAATTTGAAACAGACGCACTCGGTAGAACACACAGAGGCAGTGTTGACCACAGCAGAAGAAGCTGGAGCATGTTCAGCACTACAATGGCCTGGAGGTCTTTTTAACCCCTACTGCTGCTTTTGCATGAAAATCCCACGATATTCTTCACTCCGGCTCGAAGGACCATTTGTTGAAAATTGGTTCTTTAAAGCAAATTATACTTAATTAGAAAAAAAGTCAAAAGTCTAAAACTGAACTATAATGAAAAGTCCAGAACTTTGTTCATACGTCTTTATTTACAGCTCCTGGACCTGTGGATCTGCGTCTGAGGTGATGTTTGTTTCTTGCATTTTAACATGCATCCTTTTTTTATTTGTTTTTTTGCAATGTTTTTTGGGGATAATTTGCCACAAATCTAATTCCATACTCTTGCAGAAATTAAAATTCAATAATCGCGTGAAATCTGTAAATGAACCAACGCACCGATCTCTCTCGCCATGGCCAGGCCCTGGGGGTAGGTGATGGGGGAGAGCTTTTTATCTCGCAGCCTCTCAATGGTGTCCTTGTCGTCCCGCAGGTCCAGCTTGGTGCCTACCAGGATGATGGGAGTGTTGGGACAGTGATGGCGCACCTCTGGGTACCACTGGAGCAGAGGCAGAGGACGTCAGGTGGGTTTTCACTTAAGCTTGGCTCGAAATGAAAAAGGAGCAGCACAAACCTTTGCACGGACGTTCTCAAAAGATGCTGGGCTCACCAAAGAGAAGCAGATTAAAAACACGTCCTGTGGAGAAAACCGAGAGATCATGAGCTGCTCAGAGGTTTTCTTAGGAGAGATTCAGTCGAGATTTTTATGTTGCATCATCATTTTCAAATCGAAACTGTAAAAGAGAACTTAGTCGTTAAGAGGACTCACCGTCTGCGGGTATGAAAGTGGGCGGAGCCGGTCGTAATCTTCCTGTCCTGCAGTGTCCCATAATCCAAGATTGACGGGCTTCCCATCCACCATAACATTGGCAGAGTAGTTGTCAAATCTGAAAGGTGCACATTACAGAGGTCACTCATTACGTTTGTGCTCCCTCTTCTCCTTCCGAACCGGTGCCTCTGATGGTTTCACACGACACGTTTGGAGACTCCTTTTTTGTGTATACAATAATAAGTGGTGTTTGATCGTTTAAGGGTTAAAAAAAGCGCTGTGTCGTTTTTCAAGAAACGCACCGAGCTCAAAATCAGGGCTAAAATCATGCGTCTGAAACCAGCTTCAATAAGAAGTCGTTTGTTTTCCAGAAAACGAATAGTTTGGCCTTATATTGACAGAGAAGCGATCGCTCATCCTCTTCTCTTTCTCAATAAATGCGCCTCACACGATGTGAATTCTGTGCCACCTGCCGTTCACCGAAGCGCCATCTAGTGTTCAGGAGAGGGTCTCATTTTTAAACGCAAGAGAAAGATGCAGGGACCTGACGATGCATAGGATGCACTTTTGTTGTTTTCAAACATGACTTTTAAGGCTTTGTAGTTTTATAATGTATTTCAGTACAGTTACAATAGCAAGAACCCTTTATCTTTAAAGTGTAAAATCATTTTGTTACTTTATCTACACATAAATTATGTCCGTTATACAAACTCATCTTTCATAAAATTACTACAGAAACCGTTTTTTAATCCTACATTTTTCAGTAAGTTATTAGAATTTTTCCATTATTATTAAAGACTTTGGTTCTTGATAAAAGTTTACTGCCGATGCGACCAATCTGAGCAACTGTAAACTTTCCCAAGCTTCAAAACTGAGAAAAATTGAGAATAGTCCATGGCCCATACACTTTCCATTTTTCTCAAATGCTCAGGCCATTGCGTTTCCAAGGTGTTTCCTCTGTTGCTAAGCAACCACCACCTGCACTCTGTTACAGCAAAAAAAAACTTCTGCGTTCAGTATTTCCTCCGTTACACAGCTCCAAATAAATGATTTATAAAGTTCAGGAAAGTGTAGTGATGAGTTGCCAAGATTGCAGCATTGGTTTGGGTAAAGTTTACGGTTGATTCTTGTCACATTACCCATGGTGCATCTCAATCTCATGGACAAGCCTGGAAATGTGTGCACGTGTGTGCATGTGTTATTAGTGTGTTGATGTGAAATCCTGGTATTCCATAGAATGCCTAGTTAATGCATAAAATACCTGATAGTTTTTAGAAAAAAAATTTAATTTTTAATCATTTAATGCAAAAGAGCTTATTGTTGTTCCTCCGAATCAAAAACTGGATGGTAGAGCGTTTGTGGAACCTTGGCAGCATACAATACGCTCAGTGTTGGGAGTAATGAGTTACAAAAGTAATGTATTACAGTAACATATTACTTTCTCCTATGACGCGGGAGTGTCTACAAAATTTTCAGTAATATTCTACGCATTACACATTCGTACGAAGAACGATATTATCAAAGGCAGCGCATTAGCGCTTCTTCCAGTGCTGAGAAAATACCGCTACGCTTATGCGCGGACGTAGTTCAGGCCACGCCTTACATTGTCCCCTCCGATGTGGTCTCTGGTAATGGCAAAGACAAGGGCTGCGTCACGCTCTTGCTTTCTATATCCACCGCTCTCGCTCAAACTGTCTCTCAATCTGAGGTTTCTTTCCCTCCGTCGATCTAAGTTCTTCCATTGGCTGCTGGGAGACAAAGCTAATGCGTGATTGGCTGTTCCTGCTGTCACGTGATGTACACCTGGCTTTCAACCAACAACACACAGACAGCAGAGCTTACAATCCCTTACAATATTACTGTCTCAGAACGGTAATATGTTCTACTCCTTGTATGTTATTTTTGAGTCACTTTCACCAAAATAACTATAGAATTAGAAGTTAACATTCTAAATGTACCGCGGAGCATTTAACATCACGTGGAAAGGGATAAGATGAAGAGCATAATGACTAACAACTAACAACAGGGTTTATAATTGGCAATGTAGGAAAGAATGAAGCCAGAATCTCCAATGATGCAAGTGAGATAAGAGGTAAAGGGATTATCTGGTGATCTCTGTGTGTAGCTCGGGTGTATTCCTATTAGACGCAACAGGAACCTACAACACTATTATTAGAGTAGTATAAGAGTGTTATAAGAGCACCAACATTTTTGGTGGTGTTTTTTTAGCTGCTACCTTTCAACACACAAAGAAATTGAAAATAACAAATATAAACGACTACAAAGCGAATCTGCAAAATCAAACTGCATTTTGACAGTTTGCCACACTGTTATTTATTAATGTGGATTATTAAAATCTGTGAAGAAACAAGACTTTAACAAACATAAATATCCAGATTGTAAGCTAAGGGATTACTTTTAAATCACAGTAATCTGTAGTGTATTACAGTTTGGAAGTAACTAGCACAACACTGAATACACTTGTGAAGGAGTGGCATGGGAACACTGTACTGATGCTGTGCAGTCTTGCATTAGACGTTGCCTGGTTTTTCACTCACATTCCTCGGTAAACAAGTCCTGGGCCTTTGACGTACTTTTTCAGCAAAGACAACAGATTGCTGGATTGCACATCAACATGTATTTGGCATTTTAAATAATTACTAGGCATGGCGTGCGTGCGCGTGAGTGTGTGTGTGTGTGCGTGTGTGTGTGTGTGTGTGTGCGCGTGTGTGTGTGTGCGTGTGGGTGCGTGCGTGTGTGTGTGTGTGCGCTACACTCACACTGTGGGGATGTACTCTCCGGGGAAGGCATTGGTGGTGTAGCTGATCAGCAGACAAGTTTTACCCACCGCCCTGCAGAGAAACACAACACGGTTTTGCACCACACAATTAAGACTAATTAAAGATGCTCGATTGCTGGGAAAAAAAACTGTGAATTCTCCATAAAACAGATTGGGACAGATAAAATAAATAAGTTCAACAATGTAGTTCACTTCCACAAACTTTTTAATGACAAGTGATCATAAAAAATTAATTAATATAAAATGTCATGTAATATATTTCAATTTTAAGCTCATTCATTAAGCTAAATAGGCTAAAAGAAAAAAAACAAAGCGCCTCAGAAGTGCAGCGTCAGAATGCTATGGCAGGCCTAAAGGGACACAACTTCACACTTATGGTCAAAATAACACCAAAAAAAACCCCAAAATAATACTTTTTCTTTCATTACACCATTTTGGGATTGTTGACACTAGGGATGCTCGGTTTTATACCGAACCGTTCGGTACGCCCCCCTCCTCGGATCGGTATCTGAGTTTTTTTCAGTTGCTTGTTTGAATAATTTCTGGATGAACATTATTATTATTAATTTCACGAGTGATGAAGCAGGGAATGAAACAGCAAATATCCAATCAATGAAATGCTCCTTTATGTGAATATCCAATCAGAGAGCACTAAAGTTTGAGAAGGGCGGGACTTCTCGTGTTTCACAGAGCCAGAAGACAGCATTCACTCTTTTGCAACAAAGAATACGACGAAGAGTGAAAAAGAAGGAGTATAGTTTGAAAATTTGATTACCGGTAAATGTACAGCGCTAATTCCAGCATTAATAGTGAACTAAAGTGCTATACAGCAGCCAACAGATAAATATACATTGAATAAAAGGCTGTGAAAATTTTGTTTCTAGAGTAATTAAAATAGATTGCACACTTTGATTTAAAAATAGACCCATATTTATCGAAATATTTTTTCTGCTCCGTCTCCAGTTGTTTGGTGACGTTTAACATCATTCCTCAAACTTTTGTTGTTTTTCCGGGACCCCTTTAGAAAAAGTTTTCATGCACACGTTATATTCTTAAAGCATTGGGTAAAATTCCCAAAACACACCTTCAAGCTGCAATAACGACTTGATCTCGCTTCTACAAAACGAACTCTAGGTTCATTTCAGGAAAACTCTGATCCTTGTTCAGTTTTGTTAAAAAATGGATATCTGCAACTCGCTGAGCGACCACAACCCACTCTAACCATTTTTCAACATGGTTTTGCCATTCGTCCACACGTAAACATAGCGCCGGTTTCTGTAAATGACCACCAAATAGATTAATAAAAGCGATTAACAGGATTTTTTTTTTTTTCTTTCAAAACCGAGCATGTGTGGAACCGCACTCATGGCGAGCTCGTATGGTCTGCATGATTATAACCCTGTTTTTTACTCGAAAGGTTTAAAGAAATAATCTATAATGAGCTATAAAAGAAGATATAATAATAAAATACTTGCAAATCTTTCATTTAAAACCATATATATGCACCATATAAATCATGACTATAAAAATGGCAATTTTCCTCCAGTTTCACTGAAACAGTTAAAGCTTAAATAAAAATGTTTCTTTTCAAAAATTATTTAAATAAACAAACAAACCAATTTCTCCTATTTTGCTTTTCGGGACTAACTGTAGAGAGGGAGTATCATCAGCAGCATCAGAGATAAAGGGAACTCTCACTTTTCTTTAGAACAGCTGGTACGGTCGTGATCAAATCAATAACGAGGGTTCACACGTGAAAACGGTCGAGAGTGTAGTGGTTAGTGCTGCCCTTATTCTCTCTCTCTCTCTCTCTCTCTCTCTCTCTCCCCGTGTGAGTGTTAGTGTGTCAGATAGTGACCCAGACCCTGTCCCAGATTCACACTCGCCCCCGGCGGCAGCTCACACTCTCACACTCCAACAATGAACCAGTGAACGAATCGAAACCATGATTACTTTTATTTTAAAATACAAATAATGATATTCGGTTTGTTTTGTTGTGTTAATATTTTGAGGAAGGACTTACATTTAAATTTTATAAAAATGTTTAAATACTACAACTACTATTAATAACAATAAGGCAATTACTTCAATAACACAAATAAATAATACATGTATCAAAACAAATAGTAAATATAATCAAAGTTAAGAAATTATTATAATACATGTAATATTTAGGTGAAGGATGAAGCAAATAATAATATTAAACATGTTGAAAACAATAATAATACAATACATTTAGATGTGGAATGATGATGGGAATATTATTAAATGTGCTAAAATATTAATAATATAAATAATAATTCAATTTAATAAATGTAATCATATTTTTAAAATAATGTTTAACGGAACTTAAACATTATAAATATAATAATATTAATAACACTAATGGAATTAAAATATATGTTAAATATTACTTCCAGTATGAATAATAACAATATTTTTTTTTTATATTACGTAATTATTGTAAAACTTTTGAAGAAAGATGAAGTCATAAAGAATAATATTAAATTTGTTAAAATACTATTTGTAAAAGTGATTAAAACATAATAATGGAATAAAGGGTATTAAGTTTGGATGAAGGAAGATATAAAAATGATTAAATGTGTTAAATTAAATATATAATGATAATATTGATGAACTACTGATAACAATATCAAACAAATATCTAATATATTTTAAAAGCACAAAAATAAATGTAATGATGATATTATAATTTAATGAATTTAATAACATTAAAATGATAATGAAAATGTTACCATACAAATAAAATGATTACACTAATAATTAAAAAACTCTAACAAATGAGAATAACTTGAAACATAATTCAAATGATAAAATATAATTTGTTAAAATACTAATATGACGACAAAAAAAAAACAATAATAAAATATATCCATTAAATTTAATTTCTTAAGCTACAACGAACCATTTGAACGTCATAATAAAGTAACTATCCGCTAAACAGCTTGTTCAAAAGAGCCGAATTATTGAATCGACTCAGATCTGAATCGCTCAGCCGGGGAGTCTCGCTCACGTGCACGCGCGGCGACAGAGGGAGTGGTAACCGGAGCGTTTTCTACTCCGTGGTTTTATCGCTCGCCACGGGGTGGTCAGAGTCACATTTACCGCAGTTCCCATTCAATACTCTCTACTCTTCAAAACAGAGTGAAGAAACGCGAAGCGATGATGTATAAACACATTCTTCGATGACATGAACCGACCATGAATTCCTCACGTTGTGAACAGCGCGTAACCCTCATCGATAAACACGAAGATGATATTCGCTACTGAAATACGCCGAGCGTAAATACACGTGTTTCAAAGCACAAAAGACTTGTTTTGACCACGAAAAGAAACACAGGCCAAACGTAGCATCAACACATTGCACAAGCGCACAGACTGGTTTTCCAGGGATGCTCCCTCTCCATCATATCGGAAAACTGCACTCACCCGTCTCCCACCACCACGCATTTAATAGCTTGCATTTGCGAAGAGGCAGCTTGCTTCCCTTCACACGCGTGGATGTGTTTTACTGTGACACAGCTCCGGTTAAAACCGAAAAATGTGAGAAGTGAGGAGAAATACGGTCTCTGCTCTTTGCAGCAGCGGGTCTAATGACGAGCAGTAGCGAGTCTCGCCGGAAAGAGCCGAAAACATTTAAAGAGACAGTGCGAAAATGAGTCGAAAATGGCGCTTGATTCACGGTGGAGATCTTTACCTCACACTTTTTTTTGTGATTTAAATATTTAAATATTAACCATTTAAATTACTAAAATTATATCGATATTATACAACAAAAATATGATGAGGTAAAGTGAAAATGGTGTGTTATTTTTAATAAAAAGGTTGTAGTTTCACAGTCTTAAAAGTAGAGATACAGGAAAAATATAACGCTTAAAATAAATAAGCTATTATAAAACTTCAATAAATTTGTAATATTTCCACGTCCAGAGGGAAGAATGTATGACCAAATAAAAATATAGTAATACGATTCAAAAGTACTTGTCTTGTGTGTGTGTTTAACACAGCAAGGTGAATGGATCTTTTCATGCATGTTTCTCTCAGTGAAGCATGGAGGTGATGTGATAGTGTGGTGGTGCTTTACTGGTGGTTTGTAGCATTACATTTTTGTTTCACCAGGGAAATGGCCACACAGCTAGCTGTCAGGTTTCATCGAACGTTGTTTTTGTTGTATTCTTTGTGTTAGTGATGAACTGACCATCTGAGGTTAGAGGCTACTTCTAACTATGTGTTTCTGTTTAGTTAGTTACTCGTTGGATTCCTGCAACAAGAGAGTAAACACTCACCGGCCACTTCATAAAGTACTCCTTGCTAGCACTGGGTCGAAACCCTTTTGCCTTCAGAACTGCCTCAATATTTTATGGCAGATTGTTCAACCATGATGCAAATCTCCCATTCTACCACATCCCAAAGGTGCTCATGTTCAACCATCTCAGAAAGTCTTGATCATATCTACATGCCTTAATGAATTTATGCCATGTGTTTGGCAGATTAAAACCTGCTTCTTGTCATCCCAAAACTTGACCCAAACCCAATGGAGATGTCCAATAAAGGTACCAACCAGTGCTCAGCCTCAACTTTACATTAAAACACAGATCTTTGTGAAAACAGATTGTTTATTAGAAATCCATCATGTTAAAAACACAGCCGTTGAGTTCCCTGATGTGATTTGTACACATTGTCTTTTTAAAATTTCAAAGCTCTAAAAAGTACTCTCCATGCAGTTTTTTTATTTGACATAAGACAATGTTTGTAAAAGTTAAGAGAACTTTTGCAGGAGATCTGTTGAAAGCATCTCTATGTTTGATATTTTACACGTATTCAACACAGATCAATTTTCTGGTCTTCACTTCTGAGGAGTGCAGTGTGCACGAGGCGAGCTCTGGACGAAACTGAGGACCGCATTCTGTAGAAACGTGGCTCTCTGTGCTTCATCGTCACGCATTCGCTGGATTTCACTCTCTCTGATCCGGAGGCGCTCCAACAGCGAAGAGATCTCGCTGTCTTTGTCCAGAAGAGCCTCCCGGTGAGAGACGCTTAGAGCTGCAACAGATGGATGCACAGATGGATGTATGGTGCTAGCTGTGATTACTCATTCCTGTGGGTGGCGCTATCATACTGCAATGTCTGGTTGTTTGAAAATGCAATACATCAAGGTGTTAGGAGAAAAGCCTCTGCCTCTTTATGTTTTTCCGTGGCAATCAGGTATGTTATCAATAACTTTAATTATACTTTATTTATCTGTTACAACATTACTAACATCTGAACCCACATCAACGCTCACTATAGAGACAAACTCAGATAAACATACCTTTGTTCTCTCTCTGAAGAGCTGCCATCTTCTCTTTCAAGCTTCCTTGTGCCGCCTGATCAGCCTGCAGATGCCCGATCTGTTCCTGAAGCTCCACGCGAACCCGAGACAATTCCGCCAGCTTCTGCTGTTCCTTACCTGCTAGATCCTGGAAACAAAATGGTAATATTTCCTTTAAAGAGTTCATTAATAAAAAGGTATATAACAGTCTGTAAGGGGCTGAAACTGTTTTAATATGGACAAACAGCTCAGACATCAAGTTCTTAGGCTCTGAACCAGATTTTAAGCCGAACGATGTGCGTGTGTGTGTTCATGCGTGCGTGTTTTAGTGGGAGGAAACTAAAACATTTTATTTTTATGTTTATATTTCAATGGAGGTCTATTACTATTTTGTTACATTTTGGTCGTCTAGATTTTAAGCTGAAAACTCCATGCATCTTCGAGTCTGGGCCTGTCATGTCATGTTTATTTTTTCAGGAATAAATGGCCACTCGGCCCATAGTTCCACAATATTGATTTTGCATTACTAATAGTCTTTTCTTAAATCCATAGAGCTCAAAAAAAGCAAAATTCATGGAGAATACAGGGCCACTGAGCCTCTATATGTCATCACATATTTCACCAGTAAGCACAGAATCATTCAGATATTTTCTCTGTAGATCTTCATACAAAAAGCATTCACGCAGAAAGTGTCTCTCACCATCTATTTTTGTAGTGTTGAAAGTTTGTTTACAGAACGCACAGATTCTCTTGTCCACTAGTGACAGAACTGATAAAAAATGTGTGCATCCATTAAAATGTAAGTTGCTTTGAATAAAAGCTTCTGCCAAATGCATAAATGTAAATCATGTATTAGTCCATCTACCGTCTCGATGGCGTTATTGTTTTAATGGTAAGTGTTTTAATACGTTTTCTGTTATTCATAGATATAATGTAGCTCTCCTGTGCTAATACATGTTTAGTTTTTTTATTCTCCAAAATTGACGCATACCATTTTGGACCTAGTATAAAATGAATAAAATGGACCTCCTCTTTAAACTAAACAAAAACATACTTTAAAGTATGTTGATTTTTTTAATGCCATAAACTCCACAAAAGGGTAAGTATATACCGGGTAGTTTTGGTAAAAAGATAAATTTCTTAAAAGTTCTTGAAATTTGGGACATTGTGTGAGCGCGAGGAGACTACAACAGACTGGTCATTTTTATGGTGATGTCTCCTCCTGGACATCCAGCATACAACAAAATTGGAATTAACCCATAGTTTGAAGGTGGGACACCCAATTATCCATATAGATGAGATAAGATCATAAAACCTACGCGAAATTTACATTTATCCAAAGTGACTGACATCTCAAGGAATAAACACATGGCTTTCCCTGGGGTTTGAGCCCACAACCTTAGCGTTGTTAGCACAATGTTCTACTGATTGAGCCAAAGGAAAACTGTTTTTACTTTCCTCTTAGAGGAAAGTGGTTAGTATGGCGGTTTGGGGAAATGTACATTTTTCCACATTTCTCGAAACTTGGATCATTGAGTGAGCTTCTGGAGACAAAAACATACATGTAGTATTTATATTAATATCTCCTCCAGAACCTAAGATCTGGATGGTCAAAATCCTGGAATTGACCTCTGTTGTTTGAAAGCGGGACAAACAAATCTCCATTTCTTGACAAGATAAAAGCATACAAACTCCACATCTCTTGCCCTTTCACTGGCTGAAAATTTCAATTTACATTTTGACCAAAATGACAAAAATAAATCCACTTGAAAGTTTTTTTAGTTGTAGTTTTTAATCTAAAATCTGGTCAGGATATCCAAAATGTAACAAAGCTGGTGGAATAGACCCACGTAGTTTAAAATATACGTCTTTTCTAAATTCCTCACACATTTTCAATGGCCCAAATTTCAAGAAATTAATATTTTGACCAAAATGACATTCTAGTCCCTTAGTGGTAGAACCAAGTTCTTAGATGAACGATCTTTGGTGGAGTTCTTGTTGGTGGAATAGACAACAGGAGGAATGTCCAGACCAACAACTGGTGAAAACCCCATCTGGACTGAACGGGTTGGAGCAGCATCTCAGAAAGAAACCTTCTGGTTGTATAATATCTTGTGGAGAGTTTGCTCACCTGCTGAAGCTCTTGGATGTGTCGTCGGAGAGCGTCTATCTCAATGCTCTGCTGACCCACTCGTCCCTGCAGCTCCGCAATGCTCTGTTTCTGCTGCGTGCAGTGGTTCTGAGACTCATCCCTCGACTGACGGACCGCTCGTAGTTTCTCCTCCAGACTGCTCACGTGCTGCTGCTACACAGGAAGTGACATGGTTTACAGTGCTCCCGGAAAGGGTCCACGGTGCTGTGGGTTCTCATGTCCCCATAATGAGCACATTTATTTATAACTTAAGTTGTTTTTATAACTTATAGCCGTTCATCCAGAGCTGTGGTGGACACAGACAATGTTTAGAGAAACGGTCCCGTACCTCCTCCAGTCGCACCTGCGCTCGAACCTTCCCCAGCTCCTCCTGTGCCTGCGCTCGCTCCGTCACCAGACTGCTCCTCACTCGACTCAGCTCCTGCAACATCCGGAAAAACAGACACGCACTTGTGTAATACAGCTGAACAACACTTTTAGAAGCTCTGATCAATTACCACACATTCACAGCACTCACAACGTGTGGAAACCTATTAAAGTAAGTGATTTTAAAGTAAATTATAATAGAAAAATAATTGTGAATCTTATTGTTGTGAGATGGAACAGGAAATTGCACCATAAACAGGAAGTTACATCACAACCAGGACTCATCTGCCCTTCTTCTGCTTATCCTGAGGGAGACACATGCAGAGATTCCTGAGAGAGAGAGAGCCTGCTGCATGTCTCTCCCTCAGGATAAGTAGAAGAAGGGCAGATGTGTGTCAGTCAACTTCATTTAACTTCAATGCACATTTTTAAAAAAGTGCAGTTATACGAAAAAGATGCTGCGTTTCTGTATGGACCCCCCCCACACACACAGACGAAACAAATCCCTGTTTTCAGAATAACCGCGGTCGTGTGGACAGGCGTAGATCTTTTCACAAATGTATTATTTCCCCCTGAATCTTCTACAGCAGGGGTGCTCACACTTTTTCAGCTTGCGAGCTACTTTTAAAATGACAGAGTCAAAGTGATCTACCCGCTACAAAAATGTAATCAAATCAAACAAACAATTATTTTCAACTTTATTGAGAATTGACAAAACACACATAATATTAAATTACGGTATTTACATTTTTTGTAATAACGTGAGTTTAATTTGATGACTTGCACTGAATTGAATCATTAGAACAGTTGTGTGTGACCTGAATTGATGCTAATAGAGTGATTTTTATGGGAGCAACTGATCCAAATAATCAAGAATAAAAATGATGCTCTAATAAATATTTTAGTTTTTTTATTGAAACTGAGTGGTGCAGTACAGTATTCAGGTGAGGAGTGGCGTGTTGCTTGATTTTGGTTGTAATAGAGTTATTTAGAATGAAGTTATGAAGCATATTCTGGGTAAAACATATTTTGGATCTGGTCATTTGCAGACGGTCCCTAAGCGATTCCATGTCAGCGGGTTGCTCATAGACGGTAATGTGTTTCTGCGAATGAAACTTGTTTTGATAAAAAACGTTTTGTAGTTTGTCCGCTACATAACACAGATTAAAAATAGCTATTATTTGTTTACTAAGAACATTCTGGTCTCCAGCTATTGATCAGAGAAAACCGAATCCGTGAACAGATAACTTCACTGAACTGTGACGGGATGGAGGATCGGCTGATATTGTTTCAATTTCACGCTGTGATCGACCGGCAGCACCTCCTCGAGATCGACGTAATGAGCACCCCTGATCTACAGTCAACCTGAAATGTTCTTTTACTAAACTTGGGCCAATACCGGGACGGAGCCCTCCTGACTAAATGTTTAAACCATGCTTCGTGGTGTTTGATTCATCCTCAAATACCTCTTCGAGTTGAATGCGCTGTCCCTCGAGTTTGAGGATGCGTTCCTGAAGAGCTCGCTCACTGTCCTCCTGGTGGCGCGTCAGGTGATCCACCTGAAAACCACAACATTCTCTAGTTTTTAGCTGCATTGAACAGAAGGTTCACACAAGGAGAATAAACGAGGAACATCTTCACCTCCTTCTGTCGTAAAGTGTCCAGATCCTCGAGCGTCTGCTTAGATCGTCTCTTCTCCAGCTCCAGTCGTTCTAACAAACCCAAACAAACAGTTTAGCGTATTTCATCGCGACGTTGATGTTTTTAAGCGGTCGGGATACCTTCGGTTTGTGCGAGTCGCAGCTTCAGCTCCGCCGTGCTGTTCGCGAGCTCTTGCTTCAGCTCGAAGATCTGGTCCTGCTGAGCTTTGCATCTGCGCTCACTGTCCTCCAGCTGTGGGAAGGAAACGCAGCGTGAGATCTTCTCGCAGGAGATGTGCTTTCAGTTATGAGTGCTTGCTTTTGTGCCTTGTTTCGGAGCAGCAGAATCTTCTCCGAGAGACCGTTCGTCTCCTTCAGGTGCTTCGTTTCCCTCAGAGCCGCGTCCTGTCGAAAAACCAGAATAATGATGATCTTTGTAGATAAATAGAGAAGGAACTTTTGATGGGCTGCAAAGCTCCACCAGGCAACTGCCAACCTTCTAACTGGAAGGCCACAGTGCTACCCAGATACCATTTATTTATATAAAATTTACATTTACGATAAAAAAATACAAGACAAATAATCTGAAGATGCAAATTTCAACAAGTGGTTATGATAATCATCAGGAAAGAAGTTGATTTTTAAATGAGAAAAGCAGTTTATAAATGACAAAACAACATTTTGTACGGTTTTATTTTTATGAGTAAGGTATAGATCTTTTAAA
>SRMA01026031.1:116749-164074 GCA_007224835.1 Danionella cerebrum
TAATGACGTCTGCGCTGGAGGATTTGCATCTGCAGAACCTGATTGATAGATGCACAGGATTGAATCCACAAATGCGTAAAACGTTTGAATTTGAAACAATATTTTTTCTGTCTTGAAAATGTCACTTACACAGATTCCCAAAATTATTTTCACCCAAAAGTTCACAGAACCTTATTTACATTTGTAAAACATTTATGCATTAAATTTGCTACAAACTTTAAGACAGTTTTTAAGGCGACACAAATTACCCAGTTACAGACTGTGGCCAGCAGGGGGCCCCACACATCATGAGAAAACGCAGCACTTGAGCTCACCTGTCGACTCTTCTCCTCCTTCAAGATCTGGATCTCTTTACTGAGCACCTGAGTCCGGCTCCGGCTCTCTCGCAGAGTCGACTGGCGGTCCACATTGTGACTCATGGACTGCTCTGGAAAAAAAGATCTTTAATATCACGTTTTTCAAAAAGCTGATGGTAGTAAATTAAATTCAATCCGTCAATTCTTTATTTGTCACATACACTATTACATGCAGCTAACCATAAAATTTGATGAAAACAAAGGAAAGTCAAACAGACTAAAGTAACGTCCACAAAGAGCTCATTTTAAAAGTGTGCATCCTCACCAATGGCTCGTAGAGTGTCACTGGGAATATTGTTTCCTGCCATCTCGAGCCGCATCAGGGTTCGATTCTGCTGCATCGCCTCCAGCAGAGAGCGGCCTCCCAGGAGACCGATGTTGTTCCACCTCAGATCTGCAGAGAACAAAGGTACGTACTACACATACTACAGCTACATACACGAGTGCAGGGGCTGCATTTCACTAAACCAACCCCGAAACCTACAAATCCTTGTTTCCATCTCAGGATGGCTAAAAATCTCTTTCCCAATCCGGAGTCTCTAACAACCGTTAAAAAGCAACCAAAAACTAATCTTTAGAGAGCACTTCCAAACTCAACCTAATTAAAAAAATAAATAAAAGCACGGATGACCTCATCCAAGATGAAAACCTCACCTTATGATTAATCCAACCTTGTAACAACCTCCCGAACTGTAAGTCTGCTAAATACATTAAATTCTGTCTTTATGGAACAACAAATATTTATGCAAATGAAATGAGTTCTATCACTTTATAAAGTAAATTCAATAAGTTACAGTCCTGTCTAAAAGGAACATTAACCTCATGTGTTGTATTTAGTGCAGATCATATATTGGGCTTATAGAAGAAGAGGAAAAACTGGACTTTTGAACACTTCTCGAAAGAAAACAGCACATTACTTTTATTATAATACTGTGTTGAACCCCCATACAATGTAACAAAAACAAACAAAAAAAATAATCTTCTCTAATGTTTCTTTTTGTTTAATGAATCTTAATTGTTTTTTTTGGGGGGGGGGGGGGTCGGAGTTTCTTGCTTGGTAAGAACCTGATCTCACACACCTAACAACAAATAAATCAGCACCTCTTTATAACACTCCGCCGATAAAAGAAGATTATTTGGATATAAGTGGCTTTAAATGAACTTTTACAGCATGCTAATATTGTTAGCACTTACGGCTAGCGGACAATTCCCAAGATGAAAATCTAAATAGCTCGACAAAAGTGACAAATATGTTTAGAATGAAAAAAAAAACATTGGTTTATGTACAGAAACAAATAATAAGAGGAACTGATCACTGAAGATGGGAGCAGCTGCTGATTGGCTGCAGCTCTAACATCTGATTGGTTACAGATACACAGAGAGATACATAACTCAAATAATCATATTGTAATAAAAGTTAATCACGGCAATTCTATTTATATTTCACTACTTTTACAGCTTTATAAAACTAGTGGCATGGCATCTGCCCCTTTAGTAAAATACAAGGAGAGACAAATGGAGCTCATTTGCATATCAGCAGACCAAAACAGGATTTTCAGATTAGATTTAACACTAAGCAGGTTTAAACAACTGGGAGCAGGGGAACTTACCCAGGTCCTGAAGTGTGGAGTTCCTCTTGAGCGCGGAGCACAGCGCTGCCGCCCCCTGGTGGTTGATCTGGTTATTGCGCAGGTCCAGCTGTGAGAGAGACGAGGAGGAGGCCAGACCTTCACAGAACACAGAGAATCCCTCCTCCCACATCCCCAGAGCGTTCCACTCCAGCACCAACCTTCACAAGAAACTCAATGAGCTCAAGCCTCGTCTATGATCAAACGAACAAACTAAAGAGTATTTTTATTTTACCTATTAAAATTAATCATGAATTTATAATAATGTGTTTAGCCAGATCGGGAGTAAACATAAGCAGTTTGTAACGGGGACGGACTAATCATAAGACGTGCACAAGGAAGAGGTTCGAGCTGATAAACAAAATATTTTTTAATTTTTTATTAGTTACGTTAGCAAATGCATCATGCATCTTAATAACTGCTCCAAAATGAAAACAGAGCGAAACTAAAAACTCTACAATTCTACAATTATATCATAAAGCTGCAGAAGGCATTTTAGAACCACAACCATTAAACACTAATTGATAAACTGTGCTCTGCCATTGGAGATGAACCTTTATACTAACCTTTAAACCACTAATAGCCATAATGAGCACATCCATCATAGAAAGTATTGGCAAAGCCTCACCTGCGCAGCACCTTGTTCCTCATCAACACCTGCCCCAAGGCTTCAGCTCCTGTCGCTCTCATGTTGTTCCCCTGAGGAGAGGAAAACATATTTGAGGGAAATCTGGGAGCAACATGAACATGCTGTGAATGTCTAATGCTGACCTTCAGATCCAGAACTTTCACTGTGGTGTTGGAACAAAGGCTGTTTAACATGAGTTTGACTCCTGTAGACGAGAGAGGATTTGATGAAGAAACACACAGAGCACACACAGACACAGCTAAGTGCTCGGCCTTACAGTCAATTACTTTGATTTAAGATTGGATTCAACTGAAGCTACGGTAAAAATCAAAATACAGTGCATTAGAAGAGTTTTCACAGCACTGCGGTTCTCTTTTTACAACGAAAATCTATATTTAGTTTCACAGATCTTAAATTCAACAGTAAAAAAATACACGATCAAAAGTATGTAATATTTACAGTAAAATACCTTAATAATGCTTAATGCCACAATATAGAACTTTACAAAACTTGCAAGAACCGTACAAGTTAAAAACTTTAGATCTTAAATACAACGGTAAAAAGTATATTTGACATAAAAACAACAAAATAAATCCTTAGCTCCCAACACTTGCAAAAACACATAGAGCATAAAGTGAAAATCTGTTATTAATTTTACAGAATAATAGCTTAAATTTTGAACATGCACTATACATTAAAATGTAAATTAAAACATACATTTTACAGTAAAATACCTTAAAAAACTTTAATTCCCAAAACTGGTGCAGAATTTAAAGTGGAAATCTGTAATTAGTTTCACCAAGCAATGCATTATATTAATCAACAAAAACTGTGAAAAAAGTCAGTTAATAAATCCTTAGTTTAAAAACATAGAATTTACAGTGGAAATCTGTAGTTAATTTTACAGAGTATAACTGTAATGAATGTACATTTAACAGAAAATTAATAAAAGTACTTCACAAAACCTGCAAGAACTGTAGAATTCAAAAAGTCTAGTTTCACAGAGCAAGAAACAAGAAATTGAATTGTAAAAGCTCTGAAAAGACAGAAATAAACCATACTTTTTACAATGTAAACCCTGGAAGTTTAACAGTATAACAACAAACATGTCACCAAAAAAGATAAATGGTAGAAAAAGGTACAATTCAAGTTTTTTACAGTGAAATTTCTGATTTATTTGTTTACAGTGTTCCAGGACCGAGGGCGAAATGTGGCCTCAGAGATTTTTTAACCTATCCCAACTCCATTAATTTAAAAAGAAAAGTATTACAATCAGACATGCAGCGAACACATTGGCGACAGCAAATCCAACTGCTAAAGAAACTGCTGAGAAACAATACCGACGCTATTAGCCAATATCCCTCAAACAAGGATTTCACTCCCTTTAATAAATCTCTTATTTACAGGTTTCTCCCCAATAAAACATTCTCTCTAAATTAAATTGCTCTGTGTCTTCAATCACATTTAGCTACATTAAGCGTCACACAAGGTAATATACACATACTTAAATTCGTGTTCTCAATATAAACTGGGTATGGGGTTCACCAAAGATTGGGGATGAGGTCACGTGAGTGGCACCATCACAAAGCCAACTAAACAAGCTTCTCTGCTCTGATGATCATTAGAAATATGGTCTTTAAAGCAAACTACAAGACACCAACCCACAGCAATGGGAAAAGTAGATAAACACCAAGCCACCATTCTTCCCCGATTGAAAACACACGCTCACCTTCCTCACTCAGCATACAGTCGCTGAGAAGAACCTCCGTGCACACTGTGTCATTGTGCAGGATTCGAGCCAGAATGCTGCAGGTGTCCACGGTGAGGCTCTGTCCACTCAGGTCCAGCCGTCCAGCTCTCGAGTCCTGAAGCTGAGCCAGAAGAGACTCCTGGGGGTCAATCCCTCCCTCCTTACACAGCCTCAGGTACAGCCTCCTGAAGTCCTCCATCACAACCTCAGCTCTCAAACTGTGGATATAAAGCAGAACGGAAAGAGGGTCAAGCATTTGAGAAACATAGACAAATATGATACAACTCTTGAGACGTAAGGTCATTTTATGCATGCTCCACAGAAGGGGAAGGTACATAACATAACAACACGCCACTTGATTAGTTTTGATTAAAAAGTGAGTATAAAGTATTAATAAATAATTATCAAGTAAAAATAAAATAGAAAAGGGTGATATTATAAAAGTTGCTTTTGTATACCAACTAATTCACTGTTTTAACGTTTAGAGATAAGCTCAAAGATACGTGTAATCACTGTAAACAAAAAAAACAGCATCTTTAGGAAATTTAAATAAGAGATTGTGATGTTTTCAAATGTTATCGTAATTAATTAAATAAAAGTATTCCATTAATTTCCATCATCATAAATGACGAGATCGGCGATGCACCTGCCCCCAACCCCAAAACAAAAGACATTTACAAAACAAAAATAAACGACTTATCAAACAAAATTCTAGAGTTCCGTTTGTGTGTTTGAGTGCACTCACATTCGCGTTCCCACTGGAAACTTTCCGCACAATGCTCAAAAGCTCACTCTTTATTTACTTTAAAACTGATAATATAATACATCTCGTTGACTCTTTAAAATGCATTCATTAAGACTTTACAACAGGCCACGACAATAAAAATAAACATTTATAAGTGCGTTTGAAAATACAGACAGCTGGCGGTTTGAAGTATCCAGGAAGTGAAGGGACTTCCGGTACAAAGAGTTATGGGACATGAAGTTAAAAAAAATAGACATTTTGTTATTTTATTAAAGAAACAAAATCACGTTGTTGGTATCAACTGACCGCCACTAAGAAATAGACAGATTCATAAATAGATGCAATTAATATATTGATCAGTATTAAAAAGAAATAAATTAATTAATAAATAATTTTCGTTTTGTTCACACTTGGAATGACATTAACAGAACCTACAGCGGCGATATGGTATGTAACTACCATAGTATGAAGCGTTAAACCATAAATGATGTTATAAAGTTTCTTCCAGATAAAAAACTGCGTTTGTCAAATACTTACCTTTTTATAACGTTATATTTTAAGTACTAGTCAAATTAAGTTATGGATTACTGAGGGCTGTGAATGATTCGGCCAATTGAATTGTGCGACACTGAGGAGTTAATGTTAAATGTTTTTGAATTAACGATTTTCTTTCACTATTTATTCTCTTTTTATATATCATGACTTACGTTTCTCTTGTCAGTAAAGAGGCAACTAATGAGCGTTACCGTCGACAAAGTTGAGTATTTATGCTTGAAATATTTTTAATAGTTTTCATCGATTCGAATTAACTTTAGTAGGTGTAACGTTAATTACTGCTTAGTTGTAATAGCAAAAAATGACATTTAATGTTAGATTTTAAACTACAGGACAAATTAGTCTGTAGAAAATTGCAGATCCCATTGTTACCATTTAATTACTTCTCCATTAACGAAGTATTTCAGTTTTGATTTTAGTAAATGTAACGTTTACTTGAATACTTAACGATTAATAAATTTACTTATTATTTATATGAATATATTGTACACTATAACTTCATTTCTTCTATAAATGTAGACATATGTGTTTTGAAAACGACATCGAACAGATTTAAATAAATAAATTCAATATATATAAATGAATTTATGGGTGATGACTATTATCATTTTTTAGTGCATTATTAATTTTTTTTTTATAAAAAAAATTATATAAACTTTTTTTTCAATCTTGTGCCATTATTACAATCATTGTATTTCTAAATTAATTAAAACAAATAGGATTTGGGGAAATTACATAAATCGTGAAATGAACTTGTTTGAAAGATGTGCTTCCAGAGGAAAAACCTTTCCTTCTCATTTGTTTCAGGATAGCGTCTGGGCAACTAATGGATGATCAATCTCTGAGTCTGCTGTTTCAATCCCAGGGAAACAAGATAAACACACTCGACAAACTGTAACAGAGGTATTGTTTCACAGAAGTTTTATTTATATTTTTATTTGTGTATGTATATATTTCTTATTCAGTTTGAAAAAAACCTGTTACATTTGCTTTTAAAAGTTATGGAGAGTTTGAAACGGAAGGATGTGTGGAAGGTCTATGAGCAAGAAACACCCAGCAGAACTCACAAGTACATCTTTTTTCTAATCAGTTTGCATTTTTGTACATCCATAGTAAAATAAATACAACAATACAATTTTCATCAATTTGTTTTCCTGATGATTCCCATGAAGCTCATGTGCTGGAGTTTGTCTCTACAGTTTTTCTGGCCGTAGCATGGGCATCCTGGACTCTCTTCAGTCGCACCAGCTGACGCTCCTGATGGACTCATTCTTTAAGCCGCGGCCAGTGAAATCAGAGCTCTACAGAAGAGTCAGACGGTGTGACCAAGTCTCAGGGAACTCCATGAGTTTTGATGAATTCTTCTTAGCTTTGAAAGAAGCATCAGGCCGAGAATTTCAGAGAAGAGATGTGGAGGAGTTTTTCAATGAGGTTAGTCGTGTTATCTTATCTATTTTATTAGTCACACCTCCCCTGAGTACTGTTGTGAAATGGTTTAGTCGGGATTGCTTAAAAAGAAGCGCAAATAAATACTGCATAAATAATCTTTTGAGAGATGGAGAGTGTTTAGAGAGCGGCGTAGAAGTGGATCATTGTTAACAGTGGGAGCGTAATCAAACAGCTGCAGATATTGTGGTCCTGAAATGAGGGGCAACAGCACACATAATTTCAGTCTATTTACCACCATTGATGAAATTATTGGAGGCAAAAAACTTATCAAGTTATATTTACAGGACGTTTACAGGCCGCCTTTACCCGCAGCCGCGCCCTAATAAAAACAGTATTTTTGTTTATCGGCACATTTACAAAAACCATGTTTGTGAGTGATGTCTGGTAGTAACGGACAGAATACACGAGAAGAAAGGACCACCATCTGAGACTAAAGCTACATGGAGACTGCAATCTTAAGCATATTTATAGTTTTATCAACATCACTACAAAGATTAATTAATAGAAACTCTTTCCTGATTTGAATGCCGTCTTTCTCCAAAACCAAGTGTGTGTGCTCTCCGTCATCAACCATTCGAAAAATGCTGAAACTATACATAAATTAGCGCCCTTTTTGGCACCACAATATCTGCAGCTGTTTCATTGTGCTCCCACTGTTTACAATGATCACTAGAGGCAGTAATTATTTTTATTCAGACCCACTACAGGCATCTCATTAATGCACAGCTTTTGCTTGGGATTTTTTTTTCCTGCTCAGTCTGAGAGGGTTTGTGCCTCTTTAACATAGTTCTATTTTCGAATCCAACACTTTTTGTTGAACACATTTGACACAGAAGTCCTGTTACAATGCGGAAACCTCTCGTGTACAGATGGGTGTCTCTTGTGAGGAGCGCGTCGAATGGCAGATGTTCCACAGCTTCATGAAGCATCAATTTATGCACGCCATGGAATCCCTGGAGAATCGGAAAGCGTTACACATCTCGCATCCCATCATACGCAAGTGTACCTACAACAAGGTGAATACTTGGGCTCTTTGAAATACCTGAATCAAGGATAAAATATGTCATTGTAAAATATGTAATGAATTTTGCCTCAATTACTGAACAAACCTTTTGTGTACATTTAGTGAATTTCTAAAAAAGTGAACAAATTTAATTGAACCGTTTTCATATAAACTCACCTTTTTTCAAGGCTTACCTCTTGTTGATCGCAGTTTTGAATGCTTTGTTTGGCAACTGGCGCTACTCCTGAAAGGTAGATGGCGATGTTCTTAATCTTGATCGTCTGCAAGTACAGCATTATTTCCATCTAGTGTGGCACAGACACTTTTGGAGAAGATTGGCCGTCCAGAAATCTATTCCCGCAGTCTGTCACTTGACATCACGTCTCGGTTCCCTCCTTCAGGGAACAGGGGGTTACACGAGTAACCAAGAAATTTTATGTTATAAAAACAAAATGCTTAATTCTGTGTTTTTGTGGTATTTTGCGACAAACCAACAGAAAACATTAATAAAAGTAATAAAACCAACAACGTACTGGAATTTTCAGCATAATTTTTTTTATTCTCAAATGCTAAACTCTCCTCTTTCCTCAGCAAGAGCCCATCGTGAGGGTCCTGGCATTGACCCGTTCCCCCCCACTGCGTTACGTCAGTGTCAGCAAGAGAGGGAGCCTCATCGTGTGGAGCCGTGACCTCAACAACGTAAAGCCATTAGAGGTACATTCATTCATTATATTCTAATAGAAAACCTGTTTAAATGTATATATGCATTTTTATTTACTTTGTTTATAGTTAAATGTTTCATATATTTCATATATGACAACAAAATATCTTTCACCCTTTTTTCATGTAACTCGTGTCACAAACTGCAGTGGCCGGTGTTAGCTACACAATGTGTTCGCTTCATTCTCACACTCTCTGGATGAGCAGGACCTGTTCTTAGTTTCAAACAAACTATGGATATCGGCAGCAGCTCCAGACCTACTTATACTTCCAGCACCAGTAGCGCTGAAGAGTTTTAATCAGACGTTTGACTCATCAGAAACAAACTGCTGACCACAACTCCGATAATCTGTACCAGGTATCCCTGGACACAGAGCAGTCACAACACCTTATTCCCATTTTCAATTGAATCGACAGGAAATCCTGCATACATTTCAAACACAATCTCGTTTAGTCTCATTTACGGCTCAAATATGGAATGTTTCTGTATTTTAAGGGATGGGTGGCATAACCTCATATCACCACCTAGCACCACCATATCTCCATTCTTCTCCGTCTTTCTAACTCATGGTGTCTCTGCCTGAGTGTGATTTGAAAAGCTAAAGGTTACACCTCTGTAGGAACTGTACAGTCAGCGTCAAGTTAAACCCTCATCACGACACGCCCTTCTCAAGCAAGAACATCACATTATGACGTCTCCTGTTAATGAATGCAAATTCAATAGGAACCAAGCGCAGCATCAAGTGAGTGAAACTGCAGTTCATCTATTGCCCACTAGGGGTTGCTGGATACCACATATGACAAATTAAGTGCCGCAGACTGCAGACGGGATACGTCCCACCCAGTGAATGTCACTTCCCTTCTAAACAGGGTTACGCTTAGAGTTACACCAATTATACGACACATGGGCGGAGCTCCACGTGGTGATGCTGCATGTTCAGTGGGAGGGGCCTAACCGATCTGTAAAAGCATCTCAATAAAATAAATATTTTAAAGTTTTTTTTAATTGGTAGTGAATATTCTGACTTTCACCTTCATGACAAACCACAAGGGAACTCTTCGCCCAGTTCCTCAAGTTTTAGTTAACCTTAAAATTGTTTATCAGGCCTTTTAGTTACTTAAAAATTAAGTTTTACCCATAAAAGTTTCAGTTAATGTCTCAGAGAATTAAATGCTTAAAGGATATAATTTATTTTATGTTTATGAAATGGTGAGTCGTGATTATAATTGTAGTTCTGGATCATTTTCAAATTTCTCACTTTAAGCACCAAATTCTCTTCTTGTTCCCTCCAGACGTGTGCTGACCCCTACGGTAGAAGAGAGTGGCGTCAGAGGTTCCGGGGTTGGGTCACCGATGCCATCTACATGGCAAACGTTCATAAGATCGCAGTGGCAACCCTAAACCGAGGAATCCATTTCTTTGATGTTGGTGCAAAGACTGGTTTTGAACCATCATGCCATCTCTATGGTAAGGGTACACAAGTCCTTCACACTTGTTTTTTTTTCACCGAGTACATGTCTGCTGGTTACGCAGGTTTTTAAACTGGCCTCTAGCTGATCATCCATCTCAGGACCAGCTATCAACAGCACAAATCATTCAATCCCATAAACAAGATGATTAAGAAAGACATGAACTGGTTTTAGCTGGTTTAAACCATTACACAATCTCCAAAAGGCCCATTTTACCGAGTTTATTACCATCAGAGCCAGGCCAGCCGCATGACTAGTTAAGTTTAACTTGGGTTAGGATGAGCTTAGAGTGGTTAAATCTTCAGAAAAATCTAATCAGTGAGGAACTGCTTTAAACCATCTCAAACCTACTCATCATCCGGCTAAGAGGCGGTACTTGCCCAGATAACACAAGATTAAAACATAATCTAGAAGATGATCATTTAAAAACACCTTAAACCACTAACCAACTGAAACCAGCTTAGCCCAACGATAGGCAAAACATAGAATACTCAATAATCATCTTAGACTAGCTTAGAAAAGGGACATCCAGAAAGAACTAGCTTAAACCACCTGTATTTTACATTTATGTATTTTGGTATTCTTTGCCAGCTAATGATTAGAAAAGACCAGCTTAGACCTAGTCATGACCAGATAAGGAAATGCTTAAACCATCTCAGACTAGGAGCAGGTTCAACCAACTTATGAAGAGCAATGGAAGCAAATGATCATCTAAAGACCAGCCAGCACTTTATCATGTAAAACCAGCTAAAACCAGGTCATAACTAATAACTAACCAACATAGCTCAAAGCAATAAAGACCAGTTTAAATAAAGTCATGTCTATTTAAACCCTAAGAGCAGCTTAAACCAGGATATGACCATCTTAAACCCACCATTTTATCCTAAACTGGAAACCGCTCAAATCAACTTGACCAGAACCAGATAATTTCCAGCTTAAACCAGTTTATCACCAGAAAGGGACCAAAAGCCAGCTCAAGACCATGAAGGAACAGCTATACCTTGTCTTAGACTACCTTAAACTACCACCTTAATACTGTACTAGCTTAAATTAGTCAGTTAGTTATGCCAATTTTAAACATTCATTGCATTTAATAAAAAGTATACTGCACTAGCTAAACTCTCCTAGACTACCTTAAACCAACTAAACCCAGCTGAACTTAGTCCATAACCAGTTGTGCTTCTCTTAAAAATACATTGCTTATAAACCATCTTAAACCAGCTCACTGAGTTTAAGGTAAACTGTCTTAGATTACCTTAAAACCAGGCTAAATTAGTCTGTTAGCAACAATCCCTTTCTTAAGCTAACATTGCACGGATTAAAATCCATCACAGTTCCGAGTTGATAAGGACCATCTTAAACCATCTGAAACTCTCCTAGACTACCTTAAACCAACGAAAAATCAGCATACATTAGTCCAAAACCAATTATTTGATTAAACCCATCCGAACTTCGCTTGTGAAATGTTAAATACCCGTTTAAACCAGCTATGCTGTCTTTGACTACCTTACACCAACTAACTACCAGCTTAAATTAGTCAAATGTGCCCATCTTAAACTACCATTAAACTGAATAAAAACCCATCGTAAACCAACTTGTCAGTTATTAAGGACCATTTTAAACCAATTAAACTTTGTTGGCTAAAGACCAGCTCAAATTAGTCCATAACCAATTATGCTAGTCCTAAGCAACCATTACATTGATTAATAAGGATCAACTGTTAAATTGCCTCAGACTACCTTGAACCAACTAAAGACCGGCTGATTAAAACCAACTTGTGAGTTAATTAGGACCATCTAAAATCAGCCATCATAACTATCTTAGACTATCTAGAGTCTAGACTGCTTAAATTTGCCCATAACCAGCTCATATACAGATAAAGACCATCTTAAACCAGACAATGAGCAGGTTAAACCAGCAGATAAAGGTTAAACCAACTAAGATAATTTGAATATTTCCACAGCATCCTCTGTTTGTTTTCAGGTTTGAGTCACTTTGCTGCGTCTCTCTGTTACTGGTACGACACAAAGGTAGGTCACTGGGATCTCGTGATGCTCTGTTGAACTGGTTTCTGTGTTCCGGTTTCTAAATCTCCTGTGGCGGATCAAGGCTCCAGAAGGGAAGTGCGTGTTGCTATGGGGAGATGAGAAGGGCTCGGTCCATCTCCTGTGGTTTCTTCAGCCGTTCAAGGGGCTCTTCGAGACCCCTTTCAGTCACCAAACCGGCCCCGTCCAGATCTCTCTGCCAGTGAGTGTCTGAGTCGTGATGTTCTACCGGTTTCAGTTTGATTGTTTAAGTCCCGCTTTCCTTACAGTTCAATTGTGTTTAAGTAACTTTCAGGATTCGATTGAACATTAAGTAATTCTCAGTTACATGAAAACTCTGTGATCTCAATAGTTAATATCCTCTAGAACGTCATGTGATCTTATTTCAGTCCAGGAATTTTATCTTATACTACATTAATTCTCTTCCCATTTCTAAATGACGTTGACAGTGTCCATTTGAGAACAAATTTAGATTTACTGTCTTTTGTTTTGTCATGAATTAGTTTGATTTTCATTCATTGATTCACATTTTTTTGATCGATTAATTTATTTGTATGATTACATATCTTTATTTTGATTTCCTTGTAATTTATTGTTAATTATTGTAATTATTGAGTTTTTGCAATATTTGACAAGTTTGGTTTTACTTTATCCTTTAATTGAATATTATTATTATTATATTTCAGTTTTTATATTATTGCATTTACAGACTTTTAAAAATTAATTAATTAAACGTTAAATCATTATTTTCCTATATTAGTTTATTGTAATCTACGATTTTTTTTTCAGTTTTATGCAATTATTTCAACATTATTTGTAGTATTATAAAGTTTTCATTTTCTTTTGTTATTTTATTTATTTTTCATGGGTTTCTTTTTACATACAAATTGGTATTTATGTAAAAAATTGTTGTTTTTATTAGTTTAGTATTATTTCCATACTTTTTATATTCAACACAGTTTTATTTGTATTTCTATTTTTTATTAATAGATAATTAGTTAAATATGTATTATTCATATTTTATTTATTATTCTAATGATTTTTTTATTATTTCTCATTTCTTTTGTATCAGCATTTTACGAGTGAAAACATGTTTTAAAACATTTTCAGCCTCAAATAATCAGGTTTTTAAACGGTAAAACCCTGTTCTTGAATCCTTGTTTCTAAAGTTTAAATGAAGCAGCAAACATCTCTGAACATCTCCTCATCAATTATCACGACACATGGTACACATTCAGTCGCTTCCTAGTTACATTTCCGTGAGTAGCCATTCAAATGTGTTTTAACTTCTAACACGCTTCACAGAATTAAAGATTCGTGTAAACGAAAGAATATTTTATTCCTGATAAGATTATGTTATACAGGACTGAATAAAATGATCGTCTCTGATGGTCTCTACCAGGGGTTATCTGGCCGCAGCGCACTGGCTTCACATCAGACGATCTCAAGAGTCCACAGCGGAACGATCAACAGGATCCTGTACGAGCCAGGTGATGACATCATCATTACATCATCGGAGAGTCCAGCCAGCTCTGTGGTCATCCTTGCTGTCGATCAGAAGAGCGATAGATACGTCTGGAGAGTAGAAAAGGTGAGAGTCTTAAATCAAAATTCATTTTTACCTGTTGGTCCAGATTTATGTCTCTTTATCTCTGGGAAAACACTCGTGAAGCATCAGTTTGTGTTGAGTCTCATCCGAATGTGAAGCACACACGAGAGGATTCACGTTAGCGAAGACATTCCAGCTGCTTCAGTGTACTCCTGGTGAAGGAAGCCATGATGGCAGATCAAAACAAGCCATTGATCATCTTCCACCGCAAATGATGCATAATCCCTCTCATAATGTGTCTTTCATAATGATCATGCTCAAAGGAACACACTTTAGTTTACTGCGGTGGTTGTTTCCTAAAAGTGTTCAAGATGATTTCAAAACTGCTTTTAAGCTGCTTTTGTTCTTAGAAAAGTGCACCAGTTTGTCTCTGGATTGGTGAATAATGCTCTGGTGCAGCAGAGAGATGACTTTGAGGCTAAAAGAGGCTAAAAGTGTAAACTGATTGTTGTTCTCTTATGTGAAAGAGTCCATCAGGATTTGGAGATGTGGAACTCGTATAGCTCTGGTAAAGATGGCTAATAATTTAATAGCTGCCTGGCCTCTTTTATAAGGAACAAACACAGACCTATCAGCTGTGAATTAATGAGATGTGCATGGTTTGGATTTGCATAAAAAGAGGAGCGCATAAGACTGCTCACCTGCTCTCACCCATCCTTCAGCGACAGAGTGTTTGTGGTCAGAAAGCAGTGTTGAAAATGCTTCTTCAAGTTTCCTTTTAAAATAGGAAGCGTCAAAATACAGTGGTACCCCGAGATACAATTAATCTGCTCCAGAGGATGTTTGTATGTCGAACGTTTCGTATCTCGAAGCAAGTCTTACATGTAAAACACCTAATCCGTGTAGCGACTCTCAGAAACAACAGTAGAAGTAGATGAAAAAATGGAAAACCAGAGAAAAATCAAGTAACGTTTCTTCAATCCTTCAATCTACACATTGTTAATGTAATAAATGATAATAAAACACAAGCAAAATACGTAATATGTTCACAAATGTGAAACCTTACTTTGAATGTGAGGCGATGTGTCGGAGGAGGAGGAGGACAAACTTGCGCTATAGAACAGCACTTTCCACGTTATAAACGTTATTTCTTTTACGACGCCTTGACTCTAACGTTTGTTATAGTACATTATTGGTAATCTATACATAATGTTTCACTCGATTTAAAACTGATTTAAAGTGTTTTAAGGCGTATCAGCCCCTTAAAAAAAAGGAGAAAGGAGTGCAAGGACGCGAAAGCGCAGAGCGACGTGAGACAAACAAGTGGAAAATAGAGGAGAAATGTTTGTTATTAATCGTATCTCGAAGCAAAAAATTTCCAGCGAGACCTTTCATATCTCAAACATTTCGTAACTCGAAGCATTCATTTCTCGGGGTTCCACTGTATGGCCAAAAATCAGGAAATGAACCTTTTAAAATAAAGCAAATGTCTTCTGTTTGGAAACATTACAAACGTTTCTTCTTCCCCAGGGAGTGAAGTGCCTTGCCTTCAGTGTCTCTCTGGGTCTGTTGGTGACCGCTGGTTCGGGTCCTTCTCTGAGATTGTGGAACCGATACGTAACCACCCGCCCCTCCGCCATTCTCAGGGCTCACCAGAGTCTCCAGAACTCTGTGCTGGACGTGGCCATTCACCAGCCGCTGGGGAAGATCTTCAGCTACTGCAGCGATGCTGTGAGTTTCAAGGAGAATTGCTTATAAATGGGTTTAAGAGAGGGAAATGTGTGTGACCTGAGAGGATAAACTGTTTATAAGTAACATATTTTAACTCTTTTGTATCCAGGTGCTGAACATCTGGGACATTGCTTCTCATCAGTGCATTCAAACAGTTCACCTGAAATTCCCCAACATTCAAGCAGGTGTTTCTCCAGAGCAGGGCAGTGTTCCTCTGCTCCTCAGCTTGAGCTCTGAGACTGTGCTGGTGACCTGTCGAGAGTATCTGGCCATGATGCACCTGGACGTCCCTGAATGCAGACAGAGGCCCCAGGTGTTCACCTACGCCCTCTACAGCTCTGTGCTTCAGCGGGTTAGAGTTCAGCTAAACGTGAAAATCATCAGATTGATTGAATATTTACGGTTCTGCTTGGATCTGCTCCAGGTGATCACAGCCTCTGCTGACTCCACTTTGACGGTGTGGGAGGTGAAGACAGGGATCAAGAAGATCGAGATTAGGAATGCTCACGGCGAGGAGGAGATTTCGTGCTTGGCGTTAGACGCACAGCAGCACAAACTCCTCTCTGGAGCCATCAATGGCACCATCAAGGCAAGCGAGAACCACTTGCTTTCCTAGAGAGCATTCTGGACGTCTTCCACCAGCAGAGAGATATTTAACGTTGCCTTGAAACATTTTCATTGTGGTCTGTGCCATTCGCTGAGCATTTCTGTGTTTGTGAGTGTTCGTTTACGTCATTAAATATTTTAATATTTGTTTGCGCTGCAAAAATGTGACTATGTCTGATTATAGATCTCCTACTTCATGTCCAGATCACCATCGTCTAGACCAGTGGCTCTTAACGTGGTTGGAGGTACTGACCCCCATCAGTTTTGTATGCCTGCTCACGGAACCCTTGATGATTAGACAAAAAAATATGATTTTATTCAAATTCAAAACACGAGTTACAATTTGACTACTGGGCGCACCAAATTGCCTGCAGCCAATGATGGACAAGTGGGGGCGTGTCCTCACAAAATCATATTCGTTGGGTGTGTGTTTTGTCCTCCTGCTAGATTGACTCACCAAATCCCTGGGGTTCGGTCGAGCCCAGGTTAAGAACCCCTGATCTAGACCCTTCTTTACCCCTGAAATATGTCTAACATCCCCAAAAAATGAGAAACTCTGTTGTGAATCACACCTTAAGAGTGGCTTTCTTTGCTGTAGGTCTGGAATCTACTGAGTGGCCTCAACCTTCATAAGCTGGAGCCGGTGTCTGATGCAGAGGTGACCGGGATCATCTGCCTTCACGGAGATCAGGTTCTAGTCACTGGCTGGAGTCGAAAGATCACTCAGTACAGCATCGCCTGTTCAAACGTAAATCCACTCACTCTGTACAATCCATGTACGTGTCACATGATCGAAGGCAAGACCTGCCTCATCTTTTTAGGCTGCTGGTATCACTCCACTTCTTTAAAACGATATTCTATCAGAGATGGAATTTATTTCTGTCTTAAAATAAAACACAAAATCAATGCCTCGATCTAACGGTATCTATCAGGGGTGAAAGATAAATGTGAATAAGTAATATGGACAGAAAGATAGACAGAACACATGATACAAGAAATAAATGTACCTGTAAAGCAGCGATACCACCGTTCAGCAGGTGAGCGAAAAACAAAGATATTTTTATGTGATTACAGGCAGGTCAACTTAATTAAAACATGACATGATATTCAATGTGAGGATGTTGCAGCACTTTTAAAATGTGTATAAATTTTAACCAATAGATGGTGCTGTTGCCAAAAAATATTATGGTGTCGGTGTTGGGTACTGAACACTCGCACCATGTTTGGTGCCAATATGTCAACCTTCAGCTGAGATACAGCTTCAGATTCAATGTGGCACAACAGAAAAAAAAACTATTGAGTAAAATAAAGTAAAATTGGTATCTTATGTTCTTAAAAATTCAGTATAGAATTTTTATATTGAAGGAACACATTGACCTGATGGGAACTCTTACAGCACTCGGCATGACATGACCAGCAAATGTTACAATAACAAGGAACTGCAGGAGAATTTGTGATGCATTAGTCCGGAATTATTTTTATGCATCAGAATATTCTGGAAATGCATTTTTCTCTGAGGCATAAATATTATTACAGTGGATTTATGGTCCAAACACAATTGTTTTTAAATCCATCTACAAACATTTTATATATATATAAACATACTTTTGATGAATATCATGCAAATAGAACAATTGAAAAGTTTGAAGTAAAGTTCTGCTGCTGCTTTGATTCAACTAACAGAGCTTTTATGCAGTTTTACTAAATGACCAACGCCTATGTTTTTAGAGACAGGCTTTAAATTGAGTGAAATTCTCTGGAAATAAAAAACAAGAGCTGAAATGTGAACTTTATAAAATCGCATGCCTGCAGGGTTTTTAAATACAATTACAAAACACCATAACATTTACATTTATACTATCCAGAGCAACTTAATTTTGAATGAAAAACAAGACTAAAGATCTAAAACAAGATTTTTGACCTTTTAATAAAACTTCAATCTGTTTAGACACCTCAAAGTTTGTCAACAGAAACAGATTAAACCACTCAAAAAAATAAACGATAGTTGCTACATTTCTTCTCTGATATACGGTAAGTAAGGAGTCACCGAGTACACCACCATCTTTCGGTTCAAACGGCACTAGTAGAATTTAATAATATATATAATTAACACAAGATTCTCATCGTCATTCAGTTTGAGAAAGCTGCTGGCCGACCAATCCTTAATATCAGCAAACAACTTAGTGACAGTCGTGCCGGCTCGATTATTAAAATTCATCTGCTTAGATAAGGATTGACAAAGTGCCCAGAATTGAACCCTGGGGCACCTCATAAATAAAAGGGATTTAAGCTGAGAAACATAACCCCAGTTCACAAAGAACAATGGCCCTTTAGATAGAAACTAAAGGCAGCAGGTTGAGAGGTTGAGAAGAGCCAAAATAGACGCGGCCCTGATCAGTAATATATTGTTAAATATTTGTATAATGTGTTTCTGATTACAGGAGACCTTTATAAAAGCGGGCCGGTTGTGGAACGCTGGCCGTCAGCATCGAGAGGATGTTCTGGCTGTGGATCACTGTCCTGCTCTGGGGGTTCTGGCCACCGGGAGTTTCGATGGAGAGATTATTGTATGGACCCTGGCTCTCCAAAAGCCCCTGAAACAGCTGCAGAAAGCCCAGCGAGGAACGTCAGTTTGCAATCAGAGCAGACTTCTGCTGAGTTCCAAATACTACTGCTTTTTATGCAAATCCTCTCCCTTGCATCTCATTAATTCATGGCTAACTAAACCCCTTTTCCCTGTGTTTTTTGCGAATCAGGCGAGAAAGCGTGAAATGGATAAAAAATCGTTATGATTGATAATGAATAATGTTTTCATATCAAAATTGCCAAGTTTTAAACTCCTTCGAGCTGTTTGTTTTCATTACCAGAGCAATGCTGTCTCCGTGCTCACTCCAGTGTTCCTCTGTGTGTTCAGAGCCGGTCTCCCGGTTCACCGGCTGCTGTTCTTACACAGACGAGCGCAGCAGAGGAGCGGGGTGATGCTGCTCAGCTCTCAGGCTGGATCCGTCTGCAGCTGGAGCATCTGTGGAGCCACACACAAGCACGGTGATGATATTATTATTGTTATCACATAGTGAAAATCACAACTTTACCAATCCTTTAAACACTATCCACATGATAACAGACAGCTTCTAAACGCAGCAGAGCTTTAATTCCAGACTGTTGAATTACACCCTGCTGCACAGACGGTAATCCACTGTATGCACAGGATTGTTTTCACGAAACAAGGCTCTTGATGTTTGTGTCATAAATCAAACGCAAACAAATGCAGTTAAATACAGCGAACAGAAAAGTGACATTTTTGTGTATTTTGTAAATTGATTTTATGGACAGACAATTTGAATTTAATTAAAACCGTCTGCTAGTGGTTTTTAAGCACTGGTGTTATTTTAGAGAAGTGTTTCTGGAAGGATCTAATGAGATTTTGATGCTTATTTGACGCCTAATATTATTTAATTACACATTATTGTGCCTACATTCAAAAGAGATTAACATTTGTTCTCATTTTAACAAATGCTAGTGTAAAGAAGTAAATTAATATCTCACATTTCAGTCTGAAATTGAACCATTCGGAATGTCACATACACTCACTGGCCACTTTTATGGAACAAAATTAATGCCAAATATTTGTAATAAAAAGCTTGTTGAATTACACAACTGGGGAAAAAAATGCATCGCAATTAACAGTGCTTTGTATTTTTAATGCATTGTATTCACAGAGGCTGCATTTTTGTGCGCTGCATCTTAACATGGTTGTATATTTAATTAGTGAATATTTCAATCGCAAACATTTCACCAACTTTTCCATTGTTAAAAATGTAATTATTAATATTCACCTCACAAAGTCCATTTCCAAAATATTCAGTTGGTTTAATAATTCCAACAATGACATTGTCAGACAATTTCCGGTTAGTTTTATTTCACTTCCTCACCAGGGTTTGCGATTGAAATATTTACTACTTAAATATACAACCATGTTAAAATGCAGCCCCTGTGAATACAATGCATTAAAATGTAAGCACTCTTTATTGCAATGCATTTTTTCCAAGTTGTGTAATTCAACAAGCTTTTTATTACAAATACTTTTGGCATTATTTTTGTTCCATACACTTTATTTGGTACACCGGTATGAGGTCTGCAGAAGTGCATCTCTGAATGTACAACACATCGAACCAAGAGGCAAGAAGGAACCAGCTCGGTACTAACAAGGTGTACCTAATAAAGAGGCCGGTGAGTGTGCTGCAGTCTGAACGCAGTGTAAACTTCATTCTTTGGTAGAGCAAAACCTTTGGGAAAATCACGCTTATGTTACTCCCCATAGAAACATCGATCTGCAGGGTGTATACGGGAACTTCTACAGGAAAGCATGCCCCCTAGTGTCGCTGACATGCCCAGTGGGGCGCCCCAGCTCAGGAACACTCTCCCATTGACTTCTGCAAGAAGTGTTCATGTTTTACTGTGTTTGTGGATGTTGTTTTACTGGGCAGCACTGATGCGGTGTGGCATTCTTTATACACGTTGGAATAAACGTTAAATTAAATGTAAAAGCAGAATTTTCTTCTTGTGTTTATGATGCAGGAGAGTTTTACGCACCGGATGAACCTGATAAGAGCGTCATGGGTTTGAGTACAGACCAGGAAAATAAGCTCCTCGTCACCGGAGACACAGCGGGAAGAGTTAAAGTCTGGGACATCTCAGAGTACCACTTATCTTCTGGAGATGTGGAGGAGGTACACAAACACAGAGAGAGCACTGAGTTCGGATTGAACGTCTAGGAGGAGTGAAAGCCCACCTGATCTGGAGGCACGTTTTAGATCTCCTTAAACAGTGCCTTGTGTTTTTCACTTTAAGATGCGTCCAGTAAAGTTATCCACCAGTGAAATGATCTGGCTTCGAAAAAAAAGCTTTGAGACCTTCTGGGCTGTTCAGAATATTCGGCTGAAATGTTATGTTTCAGGAGATGAACTTAAGATTTACTAAAGATAATAGTCAATACATGCCTGATAAAAGTCTTAAATAAATGTAGTGGAATAATTAAATGTTAAAAATGTGTAAATAAAACGTTCAAAAATAAATAAATGAATGAGTAAATAAGGTACAAATGTAAGAAGTGTATAAACAAATGCATCAAAAGTAAATAAATGTATGAATAAATACTTGTACTAATAAATGCACAATAAATAAGTAAGATTTATAAATAATAACTAAACATATGAATTACTCAATAAATTTATGAATAAATAATGGAGAGCTATTGTGTAAAAAAATGACTTTCATAAACAAATGAATGTGTAAATAAATGTTTGCTCAAGTAAATATTTAATTATACATTAATTAATGGGTTAATAAAGTACATTTATAAATAAATAAATATACATAAATAAATAAATAAATGCACATATATATGTATAAATGAGTAAAAAAATTAATGTTGAAAATGTGTCATTAAAAACATGTATAAATAATAAAGTATGCAAAAAGAAACAAGTGTATAAAAATGTTAAAATAATTTATAAATAAATGCATAATTAAGTAAATGGCTATCTATACAAATATATAAATGTAGAAAATGCCTAATTAATTATAAATAAATGTATAAATGAATCTAGTATTAAATATATGAATAAATATGCAAATAAAAGATATGCTTACGTAAATGCTGAAATAAACGCATACATTTACAAATACAAATGAATATATAAATATGCCAGAATAATTAAAGTTTAAATAAATGAGCACAACTAAATAAAAAACATTTAAACAAGGGCACAACTAAATAAATAAATAGATTTTTTTGTTGTGTATCTATTAATTTCTGTGTGTGTATACAAATGTTGCCGGCACTAAACCTAGAACCGCAATTATATTTTGTATATGGAAACAAAATCCAGCAATAAAAAATTGTGGTAAAAAATAAACAGACAATCAAGCAAGGAAGAAAGTAGGAAATAAATGACTTAATGAATTAATGACAAAACAGGAAAATGAGAAAAAAATGAACGTGGATAAAGTTGTGTGCTTGGAAAATGTATTCGGCCTTTAAAGATATATTTAACCTTAGTATCTTCCATGGAACTTACATTCTGCTGTGTCTCTCAGCCTGTAGCTGACTGTCCCCCGCTGCTGCTCTCCTGGAGCGCCCACCAGGGGGCGATAGTGAGCAGCGAGATCCTGCTGGTCGAGTCTCGTCTCTTCCTCTTTAGTGTTTCGGTGGACCGCCGCGCCAGTTTCTGGACTCACAAAGGGGAGTTTGTCGGCTGTTTGGGACAAGAACATTTGTGGGATCTGAGCAAACCAGAGACTTATCAGAAGAACAGGTAGAACAGCTGTATCCGGAAAAATAATACAGAAAAAATAACTTTTATCATCAGCGAAAGTAAATGCAAAATCAAGGGGCAAAAGTGTTATTTTCCTGTTAAAAATCCTGTTAAAATCTTCTTTGCTCCATCCACCGCTGGTTAATCTTTAATAATATCAAGTTACTAAATAACTGTGCCGCAAACACCAGGAATCTGATGTCATGACATCCTTTACTCCAGAGCAATCACAGAAGAGAGTGATGAGAGGAGCAATCGCAGCCAATCACGGCCCACCGCTAGGAGTGTTAAAGTCTGCTGGGGTGAAAGCTCAGAGGGTGGCCGAGGACAAACAGGTGAACTTTTTGATAAATGTACACCAAAACCAACGAGACTCTGTTTATTTGTGTGCGTCTGTAATAATGATTAGAACTAGTTTCGTAGTTTGTAAAAGTGTAGTTTGAAAGTATTTTTAAAGGCAACATGTATTCTTTGCCTTGACATTGTGATCTGTAGTGAGAGCAGAGAGCAGGTGGAGGAAAACCTGGAAAGTTGGAGGTCAGCTCTAGAAAGAAGAGGAATGAAAGTCAGTCGCAGCAAGACAGAATACATGTGTTTGAACGAGAGAGAGGGAAATAGAACAGTGAGGTTACAGGGGGCTGAGGTCAAGAAGGTGCAGGAGTTTAGGTATTTGGGGTCAACAGTCCAGTGTGACGGGGAGTGTGGAAAAGAGGTGAAGAGACGAGTGCAGGCAGGTTGGAGTGGGTGGAGAAAAGTGTCAGGGGTGTTGTGTGACAGAAGAGTGTCAGCAAGAATCAAAGGAAAGGTGTACAGAACAGTAGTGAGACCAGCTATGATGTATGGGTTGGAGACTGTGGCAGTGAGGAAGAGACAAGAGGCAGAGATGGAAGTAGCAGAGATGAGGATGTTGAGGTTCAGTTTAGGAGTGACGAGGATGGACAAGATTAGGAACGAGCACATCAGAGGGACAGCTCAGGTTGTCAATGAGTAAGATTAACCAACCCCCTCGTCTCTACGATTTTCCTAAGCTGAGATAATGATTTGCCAAATTGGTTTCTATGGTAAACAGTCTGGTTGCTATGGAAGGGTTAGTGACAATCCGTCTGTCACTATAAGTTCTATAAACCCACCCCCATGTCTATATCTTTACCAAAGCTGAGTTCAGAAACTTTGGCTGCTAGGGTAAACTTTATTTTTAGACTTTCATTTTTGCGCATTTTTTGATGACGTTTCATCTATTTTTTTGCCACAATATCTAAAATATTCTTGTACCAGGACTTAATTATATTTAGCAGTAATACATTAAGGTTTTAAAAATATAAACTTACAGGATTCAAGATTCAAAGATTCAAGGATTCAGGATTCATTTACGCTTGAATCCTTTCTTTTCTGCCATTTTGATCATATTTGAGAGAAGTTGCTATTGCCCTTTTACAAAGGATTCTGGGTTGTAAGGGTGCATGGAGCCTTCACCGATGCGGGCTTCACTGAAGATATAGATGATGCAAAGAGCGCATTTCAGAGCACCAAAAGGACAGATAGGACATCCTATGGACTCATGCCCTTCGCGGGTACGCACAAATCGAGTGTGCAAGTCTGCCATTTGGGACAGGCCCATTGTTGCTGATTTGAGGAGAAAGCCTCTACTGACGTCCAAACGCTCGAGGGGGCTGCACATCTCTGAGGTCCTTTACTTAACAATAAAAAACTAAGAAACTCATCTAGATCCTTAACTGGCTGAGGAGAACACAACTCCCATCGCGGGAGGAACCACAGAGATTCACCAGCCGCTGCATCACTGCTCCCCGCCTTCACAGAGAAGGTTCCAAACCCTACATTTCTGCTCCGGTTAAAACAGAACACATGTATTTCCTCTTCCACAGTGTTTTACACACATTCCCTCACAGTAGAACCATGGGTGAGCCTCAAAGTGTGAGTGTTCAGAATCTCTCTCTCTCTCTGACTCCACAGAGTCCTCGCTCTGCCAAAACAAGCCTTTACTCGAGACTCCCGACCCAGCTGCGCGTTTACTCACTTCCTAGACGGCTGATGGAGACGTCTGGCCATGCTCAGACCCCCTCCGGCGTCACCTCTCACCACACTGCAAACATTTTAAATTATTAAATCAAACTAAAGAAGGAATGGAGGATTGTTTCACTCACATCCGGTACGTTTTTCTCTTTGCAGAAGTGGACGTAGAGCTACGAGCAGCTTGTTCTTCACAGAAGCTAGACTCTCAGTTCATGTCTGATGAAAGCTGGCCTTTGGAACTGCTTGAATACAGTAAGGTCCGTCACTTTCAAGTGTTTACAAACTTTTAATGACGTTCTTTACTCGCTAATTCCCTCGGGGTAACAGGGTTCTGCTGGTGCACATTGGGCGGACGTTGGGGTACATCCTGATCAGGTCGCAACACTCATGACACAATTCAATTCAACATGCAAACACCCCGCATAAACGAGCAGTCATTTTAAAATACAGTGGTACCCCGAGATACGAAAGTAATCCGTTCCAGGGAAGCTTTCGTATCTCGAAGCAAGTCTTACATCTCATCCGTGCAGCGACTCTCAGAAACAACAGTAGAAGTAGAAGAAAAAAATGGAAAACCAGAGAAAAATCAAGTAACGTTTGTTCTATCCTTAAATCTACACATCGTTTATGTAATAAATGATAATAAAACACAAGCAAAATACGTAATATGTTCACAAATGTGAAACTTTACCTTGAGTGAAGCGATGTGTCGGAGGAGGAGGAACGGATGCAGAAAACATTACGACACTACATATGAAAGTTAACTTTCTCGAGATATTTCACGAAATACTGACACCAACACAGTTTCAAGCACGAGTGGAGACAGATGGAGAGACGCTTCTGAGAACACGTCACTGGGTTTCTCTAAGTTGCGCTACAGAACAGAACTTCCCACGTTATAAACGTTATTTCTTTTACGACGCCTTGACTCTAACATTTGTTGATAGTACATTATTGGTAATCTGTACATAATGATTCGTTTGATTTAAAACTGATTTAAAGTGTTTCGAAGCGCATCAGACCCTTTTTGCAACGGGAGATAGGAGCGCCAGGTCCCGGAAGCGCAGCTCGACGTCATACATGATTAAACATCAGTTTAATGGTAATTCTGTGCTGTAATGTTTATTAAGTTGTTTGATGTAGCACCTTGGTCCTGAGTAAACGTTGTTTCGTTTCACTGCGTACTGCACTGTAAATGGTTGAAATGACAATAAAAGCTTACTTACTTACTTACAAGCGGGAAATACAGCGGAACTGCTTGTAGTTGTTCGTATCTCGAAGTAAAATATTTCCTGCGAGACCTTTCGTATCTCGAAATTTCGTAACTCGAAGCATTTGTATCTCGGGGTTCCACTGTATTTAATAAATTTGATCATATTCACTTTCAGAAGAAGGTCCGACAGAGAAACCTCAATTTAACAGGAAACAGTTCATTTCCTCCTGAAAACCATCATTACTGTGGTCAGAGCCGCAAGTGAACTAAGCGGATGCTCAGGGCCCTGTCACCACTAGGGGGCCCCCACAAACCAATGGTTGAATCATTCTGTTGCAAAGCGCACTGCTGTCAATAATAATACAAATCCCCCTCCCCCGATCGCTCCCACCACGACCCCTCTCTGGATTTTTCTTTTATTCCTTTTTTTGTAAAATTGGACCAGAAAAATAAAACGAATCTACCGTTCAGGGGCAGAAAAAAGAAAAAAAAGAAGAATGATAACGAGAAGAGACAAACTCAAGGTAATTTTTAGAAGGTGATTTTTTTAGTGGGTCTTTATTGAAAATAGATTATTAAATATTAAGCTGAAAAGCTGTCGCTACATCCATGACGTGAAGCTTTAAAGTATGAAAAGAGTTAAACCATAAATAAAAATAAAAATAAGTAAATAATGGCATTTAACCTGAATTATTTTAATTTCTTAACACTATTTTCTGTTCACACAAATTGTTAAAAAGGAGGTGCCATTGTTAAATATTGTGGTGGAGGCGGTGGTTGTGGACAAACATCTCTGGAGGCATTTATTCGTTTTCCTGCCGGGGTATACATTAGATTGCTTACATTTGATGGTTTGTGAAGACAATACTGAAATACTTCATTGTGACACTAAATGTCCTGCTTAGGGCCCCAGCTGTACGGGGCCGCCCTGACTGTAGTGATGCTCTTCCACCGAGGCTCCTTTGAGCAGAAACCCGAGTGACACGTCACCAAATGTTTTATGATCGTTCTTATTGCTAATCATTTGAGATCTCCGAGCAGTCAAAGGAAGTTTCGTTTCAGTTTCTGTCTGGAGATCAGGAGAAAAAGACGAGTGTGTGGCCGTACATGAGGCGCGGTGGAGGTCGAGAGAAGCTCTGTCGATTTGGGAAAGAGTTCACACCCTTTCTGGCTCTGGAGCTTCCGGTCAGTCAGAGGTTTCATCTGTGCTTATCATGTCAGTGCAACAAATTATAACTATATGTGAAATAATCAGATCATTTCTTCATACACTCACCGGCCACTTTATTAGGTACACCTTGCTAGCTCTGGGTTGGACCCCCGTTGCCTTAGGAACCATCTCAATCCTTCATGGCATGGATTCAACAAGGAACTGGAAACTGAACCTAGAAACTGATTAGCAACTTATCGGCCGATCAATATTATGCTTGTTAGATTTTAATTGTGTCAATCTGTTTCTGTTAATCGTTTTGTGACTGGAAATATTCTGGGTGAAATAAACTTTTACTAATAAACTGCTGATAAACTTAATATTAAAATAACAGTCAATTAATATTTAATAGATTAATAATTAACATTCAGTCAATTCATATTAATAAATTTGTCAAATTATCCAGCTATAATTTGGCTCTATTTTAGAAATATATAACTTTTTTTGTTTTTTGTATTACAGAGAAATCATTTTTGTGGAACCTGGGACCCGATTAACATTAGTTCTTTTATAAATATTAATTTGCTGATTATTGTATTCATTTGATAGTAGTTGGTTGACGTTAATTGAAGTATTTTGGAGATAATTGGAATTAGAAAACTGATAAATATTAATTTGACTATTTTTACTGGTGAACATACAGCTATATTTGTTTGGAAGCTGATAAACACTATTCAGATACTGAAGCACGATTAGGTTTTGATCATCAATACCGAAACATAAACATTGATTGAACAAATTACGGCATTTCGAAACTGTAGAAAACAAAGAAAAGAAGCCTCTGGATTGTTTAAATAGAAATGCTTCGGGTACAATTATGAAATGTTTGGCTAAAACTTTTCAGAAAAACATTACGTTTTAAACCAACATACATGTGCATTTCTTGTTTATAACTATTTCATTTTGCTTGACTCTAATAATGATGGCAATAATTTCTGTTCCTTCGGAAACCTGTAGGAGATGACGGAGCTGGAACGTGTGCCTCTGAAGCCCTGGAGACTGAAGATGCTGAGAGAGTCGTCCTCTACAGACCAATTGCAGTGTCAATCACTTGATGAGTAAATCTGTTTGATGTTTTTTATTTTATACGTGTTATTTTTGTGGCGAAAACAAAAACAATTCTTCAGTTTTATTCGATATTTGTACTTTTAGTTTTCTGTACTGTAAAGGGCTGTAAAAGGAAGGGATCTTTGCTGTATCATTTATTTCACTGAGCTGCACTCTGATGATTAAAAGGATTAATTTAAAACATGTTTTTCGCTTTACCGCATGACTCTCCCTGACTCTCTCCTCTCGCCTAAAACACAAGATTCAACAGGAACCCTTATCACGCCACTAGCAAGAGGGTTACAGATGCCCCAAAAACAGATGCACCAGATGGTTCTTCACCTCCACATCATCCATAATGCACGGCTAGATCGTCTCTAACCTAAAAAAAAAAAACAATTAAAGCTGCAAGCAGTGATCAAAGGGCTCTAGCACCTCACATGCTTTCAGTGGCCAATTTGGTGCACCCTGCACTATGGCCAGTCTTTTTGGGGAGATGTATTCATGCATGAACAGTTAACATTTAAAGGGAAAAAAAGAGAAATAAAAAAAAACACAAAATAAAGTGATAAAGTGTCAGATCTTCAGTTGGCGCTATGAATGAGAATAATACTGTTTTAATTTTGTATTGGTGTATTTCCTGTGGCCCCCTGGTGGCGCTATAACTGGTATGCTGTAGGTTGCTATAGCATTGTGTTCAGTCGTGGTATCGTAACACACATGCCAAGTTTGATCCCAATCACACTTTGTATTAATATGCAAAAATATACAAAATATGAAACGTGGAAAAGTATTTTTTTATAAAATAACGGACTTGCTCCAATTGACTCTTGGTCTTGATCTCCTTGCCATCTTAGGCTGTAAAAACAATTTAAAAATTGAACAGGGTGACTCCGCCTGCTGCCATATGAGGCTTTTTAAGAGCTGGAGAGGAGGCTGCACATGCTCACACACACACATACAACTTCCTGTTCCTGTGAGCATGTGCAGCCGTCAATGGCAGCCTCTAGTCCAGCTCTGAAAAATATTAGCTCAATGGGCAAGAGGCGGAGTCACGTCGTCCATATTTTTCAAGTCTAAAACATTCCTTAAAATAGGTGAAGTTTGGAGATCAGACGACGAAATTCTGTGACTTTTAGACCCTGAGCAGAATTATCAGAAAGTTAGGAGACAAGAAGATTTTACACTACACACCTCTTGCTCGAGCCCTAATGAAACAAAAACTACTTAAACCCACAATCAGAGAAGCAGCGCGATTTCAGAAGCTAAAGTTCAGCCTCTGCACGGAATGAATATTTATCCGTCTCTATCCATGACCTCTTGTCCCAAAAATTATGATTAAAGAGTTCAAAATCTGCCGCGGTTATGTCTAGGTTTTGGGGAAAAGGAGAACTGTAACTGACAGTAAACTTAAACTCCACCGCCGTATGAATCCCGGCACCAAGCGCTTCTCAAATAAAGATGCAGACACATGTCGATAACATCGGCTCAGTTCTGCTTGTTATGCTTTGCAAACTCACCCTGACCTGACCCCGGAGTTACGCAAAGAGTCCCATTGATTTCCAAAAAAGCACCGTGACCTCAGGATTTCCACATGTGCCGTTACAGCCTGTGGTTTTAGCTGCTCAGATCACACTGAGTCCAAACCTCAGAGAGGAATGTGTCCAGTGCAGAAACCAGAGGTTTGCTTCTCTAGACCATAAAACCAGTTAGAATCCAGAAAATCATCCCAGGAAAGAGTCTCAGGTCAAATAGAAGGACTTTTCTTCTGCCGTCTGTGCATTTGTTCACGAAGATGTTGCTACTTTAACTTCCCGAATACGTTTGTGTGAACGCTCAGATACACAGGCATTGGACAGTGAAACTGAAACACCTCTTTTAGTGCACACTTGTTTAGGACGACACTCTGAGCTTTCTGTTTGAAACCAGTCAATGTTTAAATCTTTTTTTTATTTTTTATTTTATGCTTTAAATCCTTCATTATTTTCCAAGAATGTTGGTAAAGAAAATAATAATTATGAGGCCCTTGAAGTAAAAATGAACAGAATTTCAGTCCGTCTCTTTCCGTTACATTCATGGACCATGATGTATTGTAGTTTCAGTTTCTTTGTCCTGTTCATTCGGATAATGTTTCTTTCCTGAAGATGTCCCCCTGCAGCCAAGGACGCAATATTTGATCATTCTTTTAGAGGAAAGGCTGTCTGTAAAATGAGTTGCAGGAGTAATGAAGCATCAGAAGAGCTTCTCCGAGCTCCTTCACCTCGTGTCCTTTGGCAGAGAGCTCCCGGATCATTCATCACCCGAACACGAGCCGAACGCTTTGATTTATTCATCTTTCCATGGATCTGTTCAAGAAACTCTGGACGAATGTGTGCAGTGATAAACACAAGGATGGAACGTGACGAGGTGTGAAGGCTCCTGTCTGAGAATGCAGAAACTCCCGCTCACTGCGGAACGCTTTCGTCTGAGAGAACACCAACAATGGGACGGGTGATGGAGCTTCACGGTCTTTTATCCTGCACACTCATAACCTGAGGATTTAATCAAACAAACAGGCTAACTGAGCTTTCCCGTGGCTCAGTTGGTAGAGCATTGCGCTAACAGCACAAAGGTTGTGGGTTCAAATCCCAGTGAATGCCGGAACTGAAGAAAAAAATGTTTCCATTCATGTCATTTTAGATAAAAGGGTCAAATGTATAAATTTAAATGTACATTTCACTGAAGAGTTGTTTCTGAACCTGAAATGGTTTCAACGGCACTGGAATTTCACCTCAAATCAATGTTTGTGCTGAAAAGCTTTCTGACTTTCCATTGTTTTCCCCACTTTGGTTAGTTGGCCCTAAAGTCCCGCCCTCCTTTGTTTCTGATTGGTTGGATTACGAGTGTCTCTCAATGAGAAGAGGGATGATTCGTTCGAGGTTGAATCGAAGCTGTGCTTCCAATACGATGATTTTAAGTATTTTAAAGCTTTTTAAATGTCGCAATTATTTACATTCGGGGGGTTCTTCGGCCGTGGTGGTAATTAAATACTGTGGTGGAAAATATAATGTTAAAAATACTCAATAGAAAAATTAAAAGCACAATATTTTTTTATTGAAGATTGAATATTTCAGCTCCACACTGACCTCGAGCTACAGAAAGAGAGCGTGGGGGTTAAGCATCTGGTGGTGAGCATTTTCTTTCCTGCTCTAAGGCTCTGGAAAAGAAAAACAAACAGAGAGAAAAGTTCTTTCACAATTATAGAACAAATGATTATCCCACAGTCCTCTCACCTTCATTCAAAAGAGAACTGAAACACTCTTTTAACTTACATTAAGAAGAGGGGAAGAGGAAAGGGGCGAGGCAACGAGTAGAAATGGAATGTAACCCTAAGGCGTCTACACACCGATCTGAATTTGTGGTCCGAAGTTTTGTTCCCTGACCGAAAAACATGGGTGCCAACGGGAAAAAATGGCAGATTTCACAAGGAGAACGACCAATGATTGCTGCTGTTTTGATGATGGGAGTAAAAGAGCCACTCGGTGGCGCTCATCCCACATTGAAATGTCACTTTGATCACTCCACAAATCCTCTCCTTTCACCACCAACAGAAAAAGACCCTCGACATCCAGGATTTTTCCGATGCATTCCTAGATTTCTTTTCTGTCAACGTCTTCCATCCTGTTTCCCTGTGCTGCACGGAGGGCATCTGTCGTACCACAAACGCCATCTTCAGGCAGGTATCGTCATTGCATCAGTATTTTCCTGACCCAGACGAAGAGCACCCTGCTGAAGGTTACTGCGAATCTCAATTTGGGCCGGTGTGTAGATGACTTTAGTTGTGCTTCGCTTCCACTTTCTGTGCAGCTCGGTTCTGTGTTTGCTAGCCATGTTCGTTTATGTGTAGTAAAGTGTGAGCACATGGCTCGTTGTCGTTGTTTGCCATGTGCTTTCACGTTTAAGCATTTCTCTTTGCTTTATATCATTAATCCCCTCAACTGTTATCAGGTATTATTTGCATTTCTGAGCCTAATGGAGCATTTTGTGGGTTTTCCTGTTAATAATTATTGGTGAAAGAATTCAAACAAACTCCAGTGTCTTGCGTCAAGTTTAGGGTCATGTTTTATTTGCTTCTAGTCCAATCTCGTTTATTCGTGGGAGAGATCTAGCATCAGGCAGATCTGATTTTCATGGAGTCTGACGATAGATGAATCATGAGTGTTACCACATTTTAAACGCCTTCTCAAACACCCAGAGGCGGGAGCAGACTCAGACGAGTCAGGCTTTGAGTCATTGGTTGATCCATAAACAAGCAATTCCTGCATAAACCCGCAGTCGAGCCTCGCAGAGCACAAGACAAAGCTACTGCATCAATTTCCATGGTTGACTCCAATAAAAGCAGTATTTTAAATAATGAGATCATTTGAGTTCTGAAACTTTTTTTATTATTGTTCCATAAACTCAGACGAGTGGAAAGCTCAATCACTTTCTTCCACTGTCAGTTCACAAGGCTTTTAGTGATGGAGGGGCTTCAGCTGTGCACCTATGGGAAGGTTCTGCTGTGGATAAAACTATTAGGATTGACAGCCAAAAATAAACACGGTGTACATGCGAGTGTTTGATCGGAGACTGTTTACATAAGTGCGTCAGAGAGAGAGAGAGAATGAGGAAAAAGAGCAAGAGAGAGAAAAAAAGAGACAGAGAAAGAGAGGGAATAAAAGAACTCAAGAGAGAGAGAGAGAGAGAGAGCGAGAGAGGGACGAACACACTCTAGCTCAGCTGCTCCAGTGAGGAGTAACATTTGAACAGAAACAGAGTCAGGAACGGATTCCTCCAGGAGATGATCTCCACCCTCACCTGGAAACACCTCACAAGCTTCACGTGACTTTACAAACTTCATCTTCATTTCTCTGGAGATGGAAGCTGCTCTTCACTGAGAGGCGAGTTTTAAACGTCAGCAAATGTGTGTTTTGTTTGTGGCTGTAAACGAATATTGACTAAACATATTTGAGTAGTTTCAGTGTCGCTTTACCGTCAGAGGCTTCTCCTCAAACTACCTCCGATGTTTGTTCTGTGGATGCAGTTTGTGGAAGCTCAGCTCGGGTCATGAGGAGAGATCGGCTCCTTCCAGCTCTGACGCTGCTCGCTCTGCTGGCTGCAGACGTTCACTTCTTCCTCCTGCCGAGACTCAGATCCTGGCTCCTCCAACCCGGAGGAAGCTGTGAGTGCACCAACGCAAACTCCAGCCTGGAGAACTTTACCCTGGTTTCCACAGTTCAGAGCTCCAAGCTGCAGCGGCTGTTTGCTCATCCGCTGTACAACATCCATCTGCCGGATCTGAAGCCTGAAGAAGTGCTTCTGGAGCCCAAGGAGCTCATGAGCTACTACCAGAGGAAGGTCAGCCGCTGGGAGAGGTACCGAGGGACTTTTCTGTGAGATTCTTGATGAATGCGTGAGGAGCATTACTGAAACCCTGTGTTTGGTGCATCCTCTCCTCCTCTCAGATCGAAGAAGGTTCATGTGGATGTTGCGGCGCCGTCCAATCTCACGGATCATCCGGTCAGCTTCAATCCTGATGCCGGCTGGCTGCGGTTTCACCGGGGAATCAATCGATATGCCCTGTATTCCAGAGAGGAGAGCGGTGTGGATGCCCTCCTGGAGGATCTGAGGAGAGCCGCCATCATCAGTGCAGGTTAGGAGCCTCCTACATCATGAGATGTTTGGATAAATGCACTGAAATCAGAACATTGAGATCTTTAGCAAAGGTTTGCACTGTGTCTAGTCATCCTTTATATTTCCTGCAACTGTTCAAATCATTTTAACTAAATGGAGATTGCGTTTCGATAAAACCACAAACAAAGATAAAAGTCCCCCTGAAATACAAAAACTTACTGTTATCGTACCGGGAGACTTTTTATTTAGTGGTAGCAAAGTTTTGGACATTTTAAACTCCACAGCGCTTCGTGCTTTAAAGATCCATCGTGAATCAGACCCTGGAGCTTCTTGAGGAAAGAAAAAAATGTGATTTTATACATTTATTAAAGACTACAATTACACTTTGAAATCAATAGGAGAGAGAAACTGAATGTTTTCACGAGCTTCTAGTGTTGGGATCGTTGCAGCTAAAGAATTCAAACTGATTAAGAAATTTTCTATTTGTCACAATTTGCATCAATTGCTGGAATAGAATTCATAGAATTTGATCATTTTAAGTTTAGATGGAGACTGATTGAAGCGATTGTGCTGCGCTATTACAGCAGCTGACATGAGAAAAAACGTCATCCACTCCCAGATATAGCACCACCCGGTGGCCACAGGAAATACAACATTTAATTTTGTATTAAACCCAAATAAAACAATAAAACTCTCAGAAGACCCATGTCTCTTATAGTGCTGACAAATAATTCACAGGAGTTGTTTATTTTAGCTAAACCTCACAGCAATTGCGCTGTGAAACATAGAGATATTTAAATCGTTCTTCGTGGATAAAGGCGCTCCCTCTGCGTGTCCTCAATTTCGTTCCCACCACAATAAACTTCACAGTTGAACAGCGGTGAGTTCAAGATTGTTAGAATTAGATTAGTAAAACAAATTAATGGTGTAACAGAAATCTTGAAGCGTGTGGTCATCCCATCGGTCTGCTAAACAATGATCCCAGTTTTAAATACATTGAACTAAGCAAACATCATAGGTGTTATGATGTCAAATGAGAACGACTGCATGAAAACATATCTATCATATGTCTTGCCATATCAGCCAAATACAACAGTAATAGCCAAAAACAATAAATTTTCTAATTTTAAAATGGTTTAAAGAATTCCTCTGGACTCAGTAGAGCCATAGAGTGAATGGAGTCCTGTGCCTTCACATTTTAAAAGCATTATATCTAGAGAAGTCTTCTCTGGATACAGCATTTTTCCCATAAACTCGGCATTCCCATAAACATGCTGTTCATTTAGTTTTATTAATGATTTGGAATTAAAATGTAGCGACTTGGCCTGCATTGACTTGGTCCCAGCTCTGCATAAATGATTATTAAAAAATGTGTTTTTCAAATTTAACGTTAGTCAAGATGTTATCCAACAGTTTATTATGAGAAATTGCATTTAAAAGAACACACTTTTTTTAGATATTACCATGTGGACATTTGTTTCTGCTGAATACTGTAACCTAAACCATTTACTTTATTTTAAACAATAAATGGTTCATTTTCCATTTTTGAGTCATCTTTGAGAGTCCAAAATATACAAACACGTCACAAGATCTGTTGCATGAATAAGAAACTATCCAAACTGTTTCCGGAATGTGTTAAAACAACATTTGCGTGATTCTTACGCTCAAAGGAAGCTGGGATTTTATCATTTTATTCTAATACCTGGTCCTAATATTGCTTGTTTCTGTCAGATTTCACTGAGGATGAGAAGGCGCTGAAGGGCATGTGCGACTGCTCTCAAGGTATGTTTATATTCATCTACTTCAAGCTCAATGAAAGCAGTTCAGAAAACCTCTGATAATAATCAATCTACAAGGGAATCCAGTCTGAGAGTCCTTTGATTGCTGCTTGCGGTTTTCATTTTAAACTGTACAAGTTTTAAACGACAGGTTTTTGTTAGAGCTCTTGAATGAACAGGATAACATGAATGTCTTTGCAATCTCGCCAAATCTTTGAGCTTTAAGCAGTTTTAAATACATTGAACTTAGCAAAGTTTTTGTAATGGTAAAACCAAACCTATTCAGCCTCAGATTCCATAAAACAATCACACTTGCATGAAACCGTTGATCGAGTGCGATCATGTGATTTTCAAAAGATCGGAATCAGGGAAAAAAAATATTGGGACATTGCTGTAGGTCTTTGAATCATCCTGACGGCTTAGTTTTGCTTGATCATAATAATAATAAAAAACCTCCTCCAATGTATTGTATGTATTGGTAAGAGAGAATTTGCACACATTTGTAATGTTCCAAGACTTCAAAATGACAAATATAGATTGTGTTTTCGAACTCGACAAGAAGTAGTTATTTTGCAAAAACCCTCTAAAAAGTGGCCACTTTTGCTTATATCACTTTAACTCCTAGAGATTGTTTCTGTTAATCTCATCTTAAGGCTTATGGGTGCAGGAGCCCTTTTTTCCTATTTAAAGCATCACTTTTGGAGATCTGCAGAAAAGGAAATGTTGATATCGTGAATGTTAAGTTAGAGTCTCAGTGGTGATTTATTTAGTACAGCGACCAGATTTCTCTTTTTAAACGCAAGACACGTGTCTGTTACAATCACTTTGCCCATAAAATAAGCCACAAGTTATTGAAAATGAGTAGAAAGTTATCGCTAAGTGTATGGGGGGAGGTATACTCTGAAAAACTCACTGGGTAAGAAGCCCATCTGCTGTAAAACAATGCAAGTCTTGGTCCCAGGAAATGACATCACTAGTCAAATCCCTCCACCTGCTGCGGCCATGTTTGCTAGCAAGTCCTGATATACTACTGGACAAACTGGACTCAACCATTTATACTAGGAAGCACAGCTAACAAAAGCACATCTAACGGTTTTTGTTGCCCTCACACTCTCTCTCGTCCCTCTGGGTGTTATTTTTGAGTACGGATGAGTTTGTAAACTCGAGGTTTTATTGCGCTGGAGGGAGCTAAAAGAGGTTGTTATGCAGTGGTTTTAGTGGTTTAAAACAAAACGAGGAACAGCAGAACCGGAGAGGACTTGAGCGAGGAGCCTGCTCATGTAAACATTCCTCTGTAACTTTGAGATCAAAACTCTACTTTTTCTTTATTCTTTCAACGATTTTCAGCAAATAATTACAAAAAAAAACAGTAAATCTTAACAGTCGTCACTGCGTCACTATTCAGGAAGGTAGATAATGAGCTGTGGGTGGGGCTTCTTCATATTTAGAGCACTTTTAGATTTTAAATGAAGGATTATCACAGGGAGGTGGTGAAAACAAATGTGTACCGGGGGTCTGCAGCTGATGTTTCTTCCCTCTCTCTGCTCAATCAGTGGTGAAACCGAGCGGCCATCACCTCAAACTGACTCTCAAGCTCCAAGACTTCGGCAAAGCCATGTTTAAGCCAATGAGGTAACGCGTTTACCTCTACCAAATATCACTCGACCAATGAGGAAACGCATTGTTTGAATCTAAGAATCCTTAGGATCCTGAGAGACTTCTGGAAATGCTGCTGTTGGTTTCAGACAGGAGCGAGACGAGGAGACGCCCGAAAACTTCTTCTACTTTGTCGATTTTCAAAGGCACAATGCTGAGATTGCAGCCTTCCACCTTGACAGGTGAGACAGACAAAGACACTGACGTGTGAGACAGGCAGAAAGACAGCGACATGCATCAGGGAGACCAACGTCTGACAGGCAGCAAGACAGATGGGCGATACAAACAAGGAGACCATCATGTGAGACAGGCAGAGAGATTGACGTGTAAGACAGAAAGGCAGGGAGTCAGACAAGTGAGAGAAACAGAGACCGATGTGTGAGACAGACAGGCAGAACGTTAGGTGCGATAAGCAGTAAGACAGATAGGTGAGAGGAACAGAGAGACCTGCGTGTGAGCCCTCCAGAGATACTGATGGGTGAGACAGTCATAGGCAGACAGGTGAGACAGGCAGGGGTGTGGTTTAACACAATGACACCTGTGAACAACATTATTTCATGAATAATCATTATTTTGATTTCCAGACAATCACAGATTACCAGGATTGTTTCTGTCGAAAAATGGAGCGTTTATTTCTCTCATAAATCAATATTTCACCTGCTCTGAACATCACAGCCGTCCAGAACACCAAAGCTAGCGGAGATTAACTTTAGCTCGACTGCAGGCTACATAAAATCCATCACTTATTCTTATCATTCCGCAGAAAGGGTTCAAAAGGACTCGTTAAATGCATTGTTTGTTATTTTTAAGATTTATAGAGTGAGGGAAAAATTCCCAGCGGTTTCCACCCTGTCATTAGTGGTGTGAGCAAACACACTGGAGAAAAGGGTGTTTTCCCGCAGCTCGGAGCTTAATTAAACACACGGCGCAAACATTGAGCAACATTTGGGTGAAGCTCTTGAGAAACAGAAAAACGATCGGCCTCTCGGTCACAGTCCGGAGCCGGTGGAATATAAAAGATGGAATTCTCCAGGAAAAACACAGAGATGCTGTTTGATCAAGTCTCCTCATCAATCACTTTTATTTGTGCTGTGCATTTTTACCATATGTTAAGCTATAATGATGACTGTTTGGCTGTTACATAAAACAAACAAAAACACTGCTCTGTTCAATGTTTGTATTTGATTGTAGAGTGCTGGATTTCCGGAGAGTTCCTCCGGTCGCCGGGCGATTTGTAAACGCCACGGGTGAAATACTGTACGTGACTCACAACGAAGAGCTGCGCAGTGTTTTCTTCACCTCACCAGGTCGGTTACAGGAGCCAAAGAGTTTAACTACATTTTAAATCTTAAATTGGGAGATGCTTATTGCTTGAAAAAAGTTTTTAAACATAAAAACTTCATAGTCTGTAACACAATGTTTGAAACAGTCTGAAAGAGTTAATAAACTTAAAAAAAATAAATCGTAAAACAAAAATGTGAACCATTTTCAGGCTTAATACGGTCAGAAAATCTTTGAAACAATGTGAAAAAAATTGTGAAACATTTTAAATATTGAAACAGTCTAAAAAAAGTCTGACAGTGAAAAAAAAGTTTGCAACTGTGAAAACATTTAACAAAATTTGAAAAGGGTTAAATATTAAAAAGTGACAAACTTCTTGATGAATTAAAAAAGTAGCAAAAAGTTGAAACTGCAGGAAAGTTTGGAACACGCTGAAAGTTTTGAAAAGGTAAAAGTGTGAAACATGTTATAGTTTGAAACCATGTAAAAATGTGGGAAAGTTTGAAACAGTTCAAACGTTTAAATATTTGAAACGGTTTAAAACCATGTGAAAGTGTGAAACATCTTATAGTTTGAAACCATGTAGAGTTTGAAGCATTGAGGGAATGTTGAAATGTTTTTCTACTAAAGCTTTCAGATTGTTTCAAACAGTTTTTGTTTGGAAATTGAAATATAACTCAATTTGACGAAACCAAAAATGTTGTTCTTTGTTGTGTTTCCGCAGCAAACAACACGTGCTTCTTTGCCAAGTGTTTGTACATGTGTAAGTCGGAGTATGCGGTGTGCGCTCGCCCAGATCTTCTGGAGGGATCCATGTCTGCTTACCTGCCTGGATTCAGCATAGCCCCCAGAATCTCCATCACGCACCCCTGGATCCGCTCCTACAGCTTCACCGGGAGAGAGGAGTACAAACGCTGTTATAATTTTACACGCTTTTCTAAAGAAAGTTACACTGCGAGTAAAGAACAGCTTAAATCAGTTGTGGTTTTCCCTGGGGTTCGAGTCCATGATCTTTGGGTTTGCATGAGCTCCGGGAAAACCATGATCCGTTTTTTTTGATCAATTAAAAAAAAAGTTACGTGTAACATATTCAGGAGGCTGAAGATCAGCGGCTGTAAAAGCTACGGTGTTCTTTCTCAGGTGGGAGAGAAACCCGTCGTACTGCAACAAGGTGAAAACCATCTACCCGTACAACTCTGGGAACCGGCTGCTCAGCATCATCGACATGGCCATTTTCGACTTTCTCACGGGTAGGAACTAGAACAGCTTTTCAAACAGGAACTAGAACATCGTGCTGTCTGTGACTCCAACTAATAAAACCTTGTTTTGAAGAGAACCTTAACTTCTCCACAGATTTACACCAGACACTGATGATGACGATCACCGGAAAATACATGAAAAAAAAACCCAAACAAATCTAAGCGGCTTACAGAATGATTATTTTAAGATCACTTTAAAAAAAAGAACAAATAACAAATTTACATTTTGTTTTACTCGTAAAGTAAAAGCCAACATATTGTTATTCGGATTTTGCCTCGGACAAAAACTCCAGATCTTTGAGCTACACCCACCAAACTTTGCCAATACATCCAAATTCATCTGACTCAGATTGCTATATCTTTCCAAGCTGCTATAACTGAAGGAATCCTGTGAAATTGCTAGGAATTCTGGGAAATTCCCCATTGCCTTTACATGGACTCAAACTTTGTAAAACTCTGAGATTCAAACTGAGAACCTCAAAGAAACTTTAAACAGACCAAAAATGTGGAGGTTAACAGTCTGTGCAAGAACATACCGATCACTGTGCAAAAGTATTTGAACCCCATGAACCCCATGCTCTAGAAGGGGTTAAATATGTACCATTGACGGAAATATCTTTAAGATGAAACATCACACAAAATTACGGGTTTGTTTATGTTATGGAATGTACACCCTCCTAACAACCAAAGGATTTACCCTAGCGACCAAGTTTTCCAGAATATCTAGGTTTGGTAAATGGGTTATTTTATATAACTTATAGTGACAAAGGAAACCTATGTCACTGACACCTCCATAGCAACCAGGGTGTTTACCTTAGCAACCAATTTGGCATCTCTTAGCTAAGGGAAATCAGAGACGAGTCTGTTTGGCTTATACTACTCATATTGCCACGGGGGACATTATACGATGTTTTTATGATTCACTTTTGGCACTTTTCTAAAGGCAAGCTTTAGCATTTGTTATGAATTCACATTTTAACAGATGGTTCAAAGCAAGTTAGTTGAACAAAAACATAAAACAAATGTAGAAATGAACAAAAGTGGGGATGGAATTGAAGTGGAGCTTAGTCGAGAGGATCGGGAGGACGACTGCGGATCAATTAAAGTCTTATTTGCTAACGAAGCTCAGGAGTTTGGAAGAATATTTAAAAGCAACATTTTTTTGTGTGTGTTTTAGGAAACATGGACCGGCACCACTACGAGATTTTCACAAAGTTTGGAGATGACGGCTTCCTGCTTCACTTGGATAACGCTCGAGGGTAAGAGCGCACCTTTACTGTGCTGCATTCCAAACTTCACAGCTCAGAACATTGTTAGCCATAGCATGAATAATGTTTACCTTCCTCTGCATTAAATTCTCTTTACTATCTACATTCACTGGCCGTTTGATTAGGTACAGCAGCATGTAGACCCGACGATCTGCTGCAGTTCAAACCGAGCATCAGAATGAGGAAGAAAAGGGTTTTAAGTGACTCTGAATATTGCAGGGTTGTTGTCACCAGACGAGCCGGTCTGAGTATTTCACATACTGCTACATATTCACATAAGGTGTACCTAATAAAGTGGCCAGTGAATGTATTCCCCGACGATCTGAATTTTTTGAGGCTAATGATTTGTTTTTAAAGGACAGACACAAAACTAGGGTTTTCTTTGCATACCTAATTTTCTGGATTGCTGCAGGTTTGGTCGCCACTCGTACGATGAGATGTCCATCCTCGCGCCGCTGACGCAATGCTGCCTGTAAGATCATCGTTTCCTCCATTATTGGATTGTTTTAGTTCTTTTCACGACGGAAATCATTTCTAATCAGCTTTACATCAGTATAAGGTACATACAAACTGTGTAGTTTCCTCTTCTCCCTCAGGATCAAGCGCTCCACGCTGCTGAGGCTGCAGCTGCTGATGCGAGCTGACTACCGGCTGAGTGACGTGATGCGTGAATCTCTGTCTCGGGACGCTCTTATCCCCATCCTGACGGAACCGCACCTCCACGCCCTCGACCGAAGACTCAAAACGGTCATCGGAGCGGCGGAGGAGTGTGTGCAGAGGTTCGGTGAGGAGCAGGTCATCATCACTGATATAGAGGAGGACTCTGGGGTGCAGCTCAAAGGAGGAGAGATACACCAAATGCCAACAAAGAGGAACCGACAGAAGGAGCACAACAGGTGACAAGAGGAGAAGCTGAGGCTTCTGAGATGAGGAACCAACAAACTATGAACTAGGATCAGACACGAGATGAGAATTCAATGGAGACATGGAACCACTAAACCCAGACGAAAGGTGATGAGGAACCTCCAGATTAAACAGGAACCCCCAAACCAAAAAAAAGGAAGACAAAGTACCTCCAGATCCAAATGAAAGACAAAAAGGAACCCCCAGTTCTCAATAAAAGAAAAGAAACTCCAAGAACCAACTGAAAGAGAAAACCTCGAAAGCAGCCAAGGAGACCAACAAAAGAACCATTTGAGAGAAAACAAAACTTTAAACCAGGAAATAAGGGAACAGCACGCCAACGGAGGAAGCAACAAGGTTAAAGGAACCACTAATCCTCAACAGGAAGGAAACGAGGAACGTCTCCAATACAGGGCTCTAGACTAACTTTTTGCAGTGGTGCGCCTAAATTTTTTTCTTAGGTGCACCAGCACAAAAGTTAGGTGCACCCAAATTTTCAACCGCATCACATTTAACACCCCATTTTCACAAGTTCACTTTTTTTAGTTCTCTATTTTTTTTTTAAATCACTGTCCATAGACAATATTGACTTGTAAATGATTAACTAACAACCTGGTCAATATAAAGTTCTTTATTTGAAGCACAATTCCACAAGAAAGGTAACTACTTTAAACTTTAAACTGATTTTGGTCCCTAAGAGCAGCAAATACAAATAAAAACGATAATACCATTTACTACCCAGATCAAGAGTTTATAATGCAGCCTATTTATTTATTTTTTCATTTTTAAGTGTCAGAATAGTATGGTTAATGCAGTAACGAGATGGTAGGCATATTATTGACATAGGCTCCATGACATGACATGGCTTACCTTGGGCATGAGCATGCTCGACCTCACTGTGTTCAATAATATATTCATCGGTCTTCCTTTCCGCAAGACACGACTTTACACAATGACGAATTCCTTTGTGGCGATATATGTGCCTCCGTCGATCAGGAATTCCATGTACGCACTGTTCACAATTTGCACAGGCGTCTTTTTTTTTTCAATGTATCTGCGATGACTTCTATAAATTGGGTGAGCGCGACATCATTGCTGTACGTCGGGTTTACGTTCAAGCCATTTTTCTTCATAAGAATTATTTCGGACTTGAATTTAGTGAAGGGGAGTTCTTCTTTTGCAATATTGTAGGCAACGTTAAACTTAATTCTCATCTCGGCCTCGTCTGATGATCTGTTTGCAGCTGCCTGCCGCTGTAAAGGTACGTTCACATCGAACGCGGTTCGCGCGGTAAGCGCGGAGGGTTTCCATGTTAAGTCAATGCAAAGACGCGTTTGCGCGCGTCTGAGGCTTCAGCGGCGCGGTAAACGCGAATTGAGCGGCGCGCTTGCCGCGATAGGCGCGTATTGAGCCGCATGAATGGGTGATACGCGTGTTGTGAGCCGCGCGCAGGAGGCGGACCGGCCGTAGACGGAGTTTCGTTTTTTTTTACCCCTCGAACAACGGGTCGCACCGGTGCAACCTTTGATTTTTTTTTAGTCGCACCATTGAGAAATTAGGTCGCATATGCGACCAAACTGGTCGCACTCTAGAGCCCTGCAATAGTAGAACATCTGAAGCGTAGTATTGAAAACATTCAAGAAACACGATGTCGATCTTCATTTGAATTATTTATTGAAAGGGCAAATCAAAAGAACACCATTATTGAAAAATAAACGCATTTTGACAAAGTTACACATCCTTGCATCAGTCACCGTATAAAACGTCTGTTTGATCTTCAAAATATCACCAGATGATTTCATCAGAGAATATTAATAACTTTTATTCCAGCAGACACCAAGGGAAATTTATCACGAGCTCAGCGTTCAACTTTTTGTTTCTCAAAATTCTAATCGATTCTTCTCTTGGTGAGACCCAATCACAGTAATGTGCAAGAAAACATTTATTTTGAGCTCTTTTAAATGACTTTTCAGCAAAATAACATCAAGCATCGCTGTCATGAGCATTTATTATCATTATAACATAACACAGCCAACATTTTACATATTTAATAACATAGAAAACTCTTAGATTGAAGGAAAGAAAGTCAGCTTCAGCTTTACACTTGTAATCGCTTTGATCCTCAAAATAATTTCATAATCTTTATTTACAACATATTTCAAAAGAATGTGATTAAAAGTCTCAACGAAACACATCTAAAAACGTTACGCTGCACTCCTCTAATGGACAAATAAGCATTTTCAAATACAAAACCGGTTTTCCTAATCAAATACTGAGAGCAAAGAAAACACTGTGCTGTCTGTTGATGACACAAATAAAGAACAAAGAAAACGTCAAGAGTTTAAGCCGACACACGAGGATCTGTCCAAAGCTTTGGCACCGCCATCAAAACAGAACAGAAACAAGTGATTGCTTCAATAATAACATTTCGTCCTGAAATTAAAATGGACTCCTGGATTTCTCAGAAGCCTCTCTGAGGTAAAGTGGGGTTCATTTTGTACTAAAAAGAGAATCATCTTTATACAGTCGAAGACAAGAATCTAGTAGATCTAAAAAAACGAGTTTCTGTGTGGAAAGAGTTCTATCCTAAAGACAGCACCGAATAAACCACCGCGGCTTCAAAGAGAATCAAGGGTTAATCCAGATTTGTAAGTAGCGCAGTTAGCACGTCAGTTGCCAAATGATTCCCATAATGATGTCATCAATTTATACATCAAAACAGGATGGAACCATTATGGCATGCTGTTTTAACGTTAAAAATTTCACTGTACTGGTCGCAACACTTTTGACTCGTCATAATTCCAATTACAGACAAGCAATGTTAATTTGACTAGTCGTAATTGAAATGTAGATATATAGTCTGATTGTGTGCATGTATATAAATATAAATATATATATATATATATATATCTTACTAGATTTCGACCTATTGAACATACAGAGACAGCTTTAATTACAATTATTTGTAACTAGACACAACTTATTTGATTATAAGTGGAAATATTGTCAGGAATATGACACCACAGAGATCAGTTATGTACTGTACGACTAGTCAAATTAACATTGTAGATATCTGTAATAGGAATTAGGATGAGTGAAAAGCCACACGTGTGATCTATAAAACACAATTTCACAGGTATAAAAATAACCCTCGTTTTGACACTTAAACAGAGATACGCTGGTGTTACTCTTTAGGATGCTTGACTGGCTGACAAAGAAGTTCCTGAAGCGCATTAAGAACTATGTTGTAAATAAGAAGATAAATCGTAGAAGCTCTTTCGAGATTAGATCGTCTCAGACAGAGCGAGGCAAACCTGATGGATGTGTCGTAACAAATCTGTGGACGCTGGGTTGTCTGGTTTGATGTCTTCAGACGGAGAGCGAGACGAAGCTGTTGTATTGTTGGATGTTTCGTTTCAGGATGTCCGAGCAGGGGCCGAGCACACGTTCGAAGCGAGGACGGTCAAGCTTCACACATTTGAGCGGCCCGCGGGCCACAACAGTCGCTGCTCGAGGACGGTTCATCAGTAAAGCAATCTCACCTGAGAAAAGAGAGATACAACATTCATAAAGAATATGTGACATACAAATCACACAGTTTAGAACGCACCGAGTCAAACGCAAGTCAAGTCCAAATAAATGATCAACCCAAAGATATTTTCATGATTTTGTGATCTTTTGGTGGTTTGCAAAAATCTGGTAAACAACAACAACAAGAACAACAAGAACAACGCTGAACCCAGTGTTTTCAGAACATTTCACTTTAGCAAAACCGTTCTGAAATAATAATCACATTCATCTCTTTTTGGTCGGATGAAAAGAGTTTTGAAAGTTTACAAAACATAATAATAATCAGTTTTCCCGTATGTACTGAATAATAACAATGTGAAACAACTTCATCAAACATCACATTTCCATTGAAATGTAAACTTTTTTAATTATCTAAGAAAATGTTTTTTTAATATAAAAAAAAATCAAATCATACTATTTTTTTATTTTTAAAACCAGTACATTTAAATAAACATTTCATGAGTAAATATCAAGCTTAAATGAATTAAAAGCCCTTTAAATATTTACTTTGGCATTTCAAACCCAGTTATTAACCTCTTAAGCCCGAGAGTCCCCGGTACCGGGGAGTTGCCCCCTTGTGCGTTACATTTTCACTCATAGCTCACGAACCCTGAGAATAACCCACACATATTAAATACTGTTGTGTTCAGCGGAAACTCCTCTAAAAACGTATCTAATTCAATTTCATATTCGTGAACCACAGCTCGAACGCCATGCAAATAAACAACAACATATCCGGAGTATAATTCATGACCACGTTTTTGTTTATGTGCAATATGTATCCACAATATAAACACCAAAACCATGGCATCAAATGCAAGCTAACAACCAGCTGAATCCAGCGATATGCAACTCATTTACATTGCATGAAGTATTTCAGAGCAGGGAGCGAAAGTTCCACGAAAAAACGCCAGCGAAAACCAAGCAAGCATGTAAAATCTTGTCTTACCTTTGCCGTTTTTTCAACAAAAAGTTATTTCCATAGCGATAAAAGTCCGTTTGTTGTTATGTCCGGTCGATAGCTTCGCGCAAACTCCATTTTGGATTATTTCTGTAGCTTTGTGGCGTCATTACGTCACCAAATATGGAATGACTCCCCGTGCGTAAGAGGTGGTCTCTCCACGCTGCGCGTCGTGTGATTCGTCGGCGATCCCGTCAGTCTCAAAATGGTTGAGCTGATTGGTTTCCTCAGAATCAGAGCTTTCCAGCGATGTAAAGATCTCCCGGATTGGACAGATGGTCGGGGGGGTAGGGACACGCAGAAGCTCGACGTCAAAGCGTTTGTGAGTGAAACGTTCCCAAAAGCGCAGCAAGATGGCGTAAATGAGCTTCTACCCCCCTTTTACAGCGTTTCTTTAGGAGTTTTTTTTGCTGAAATCATGTCCCATAAGCAAGAAAAGAAGATTATGAACGTAGCTAAACCTTTGGACAAGATTTTTTCCATATTTCAATTATTGTGCCAAATTGTGCCAAACTGTGCCAACATGGATTACGCCTGAACTTTGTTCAATCAAAACCTTTACAGAATATTAGTTTCTTGTAGTATGAACACCAAACTTGCTACAGATGTTCTTGACATGTAGTGGTTACAATTGATTGTGTTTATTTGCTTCGTTATAAGTAAAATAAGGAGATATTGGAGGAAACATGTGTTTTTTTTTTAGGCGGAGTTCATTTTTTGGCCATTCCAACATCAATTACTCTTACCCAGTGTTCTTGACTGTCAAATTAACTCATCCACACCACTCCCAAGAACCTATCTTCATTTTGATACCAAGATTTGCAGTTTAGGCCTTGTAAAAGCTGAGAAATAAAAAGTAAAAGTATAGGATTTTAGGAAAATAGGCCTCAGGGCTTAAGAGGTTAAGCCGTCCGACGAGCAGCAGCAAAATATACTTTGTATGG
>SRMA01026031.1:164084-203592 GCA_007224835.1 Danionella cerebrum
AACAGAGGGGAGTAAGAAGGAGAGAATAAATATAGAGAAGAGAGAGAAAAAAAGAGGAGAGCAAGAGATTGAGAGAATGAGCAAGAAGTGAGAGTAAAAATAGGGAGAGTGAAGGAGAGAAAGCGGAGAAAGAGTGAGTGGAAGAGCAAGAAGATTGAAAGAGAGGGAGGGGATAATCAATAATAAAAATCATCTCAATGACGGCAAATCTGAAACAAAAATAAAATCATCCAACAAAACATTTTTTCAGTGATTTTGGAACTCATCCCCCACTGTCTGAAACCAAACCATCATCATCATCACCATCATCATCATCACAGATCGATGAGGGACCCCGGCGGCCATCAGACAGAAGATCCCTCACGGAGATCACCCAAAACATCCGCTGCTCTGAGCGGAAGTACGAGGAACGCTCCTTTAGGTTCAAACTCATCGAAGAGCCACTCACCGAGGATGGAGACTTTGCTCAAGAACTCCTCGTACATCTTCCTCTTCCTCAGAGTACTTCCCTGTCAAACACAGGAATTTTTTCATTTGCAAGTGAACATTTGAACTAAAATCTTTTTATCGTGTTCAATTGAATCGCGTCCGTCGTGATCTCAAGCGATGGGGACGACGTTTTTCCCTTTTACGAAATACTAACAAGACGAGTTCAAAAGCCATTGGGTGGAGTTGACGACTAGGAACTAGGAACCATTTACTCAAATCTGGAAGTAAAAGGTGTAAATTAGGCTGTTCGTGTCACATGGGAGGTCTGTGGGAGAGAATTCGTTCATTGATTATTATAATATTAATAATAATTACCCATCTTTATTACTAGATTGTTTTATAGCTGCTCTCCCTAAAAGATCTCTAGAGGTGGAGATCGTACCATCAGAATCCTCCGGTAGCTGTCTCTGTCGATGCCCCACAGCTTCACGTTGGTTTTGGCTCTGACGGTGGCGGCTCTCGGGGTGCCGTAGATGAGTGCCAGCTCTCCGAAGCTGCCGCCTTCACCGATGCTGGTCACCCACTCGCTGCTTACATAGACCTGACAGAGGAAAACCGTTCTTTCAGAAGGAAAAAATGATTGATGGCAGTCGTGTGTTCATCACTGAATGCAGTTTTGTCACGACACGCCTCATCTCAGCACAGCTTTGAGGGCTTTTCCACCGCATTCTGTACGAGAAAGCTGTACTTTCTTCAAATTCTATCTGGATGAGGTTCAAACGCAGGAACTAGGTGATGCTTTTCTCTGACTGGAACGAAATTGTCTCAAGGCATCCTGCTGATCACTGACTGGTCAGCTGATGAGCTCACTGATTGATTGGCCAGAAAGGAAAGTCACTACGTCTAATTATTTGCTTTGATTGAGTACAAAAAACAAACAAACAAACAAACAAACTCGGACGAATCACTTCCTTGTTGTGTAATCTACTTCCGGTTCATTCTGCAGCAGTGCGAGGGAAAAAAATGTGAGCAAGTTAAAGCTACATGGAAAGACATGAGAGCAGGTAGCATCACTACATCAAGAATGGTTTACTACTGATGAAGCCATCGCAGCCGCCAAACTTAGTTGTTTTTACCATAATCGATTCGCTAACCAATAAGCTTTTGCATTTGCGAGCTGTGTCTGGTAGAAACAGACAGAATACACAGAAGGGAAGTGGGTGGCATTGTGAAAAACTACAGCTAGACTCCAACCATCTACAGTTTTATCTACAGCTCTAATAAAGTAGATGATAAAACGCTTCAATGATCAGGAATTGGAACGCCCTCTTTCTCCTATCTGTAAAAACTATCTGCATATTTATGCAGCATTCAAGAAACCTCTTAGTGATTGGACAGTTCTCAGCAGATTCTCCTGCGTGTTAATGAGCAGCACCCAGCAGCAATGCTGGATCGCAGCAGAGATCTGTCAAACAGCGCCCTCTTGTGTTTAAATATCCAACACTTGCCCCAAACACCTAACTCCACAGATGTGAATCTCACTGCATAACCATAACGGCAGCTAGATAACATTGGGATTAACAGACCAGGAGTTCGTCTTGAGGCCTCTACGATGAGAGCTGCAACACAAGTGTCTCTTAAAAATGGAAACGCCTTTTATTATTGAAAATAAAGTAAACGGTTCAGGTTACAGCCCTCTTTCAGCAAACAGAGAGCAGTGTGTACATGTAATTGTGTTTGAGGGCATTGTGGCCACCCTGAAACACATTTCAATCATTTTCAAACACATCGCTTGTGTGTGTCGCACTGCTGCAGCATGGATTCTGTCACCATTGAAATGTGTTGGAAGTCGTTTGTCACTGAATCTCAGGGATTCTGCATTATCTTTACTTGAGCAGAGAATCTGGATCGAGATCCACAGCTGCTGCATCAGATTCAGTGTTTCCCGACCATTCGATAGGGGGCAACCTTTTTATGGTATGTTGGCGAAAAGGTTTTCCAGTGATTTTAAATGACAACTTAGACATTTGTTGTTTACCAAAAACAATCCCAAACTGCCAACTTCAGACACTTCTCCGGAGGAAACAGAGTTTCACTGTGCAGCAACCAAAGTTAATCCAGATTGTGTTTGCACGAGCCTCGTGCCTCTGATAAACTAGCAGAGTTGGCAAAACTTTGTTTAGTTGGAGCAGTTTCCTTCCATACACTAGAAACACAAGCCTTTACGATGATTTAAAACGCTGTAAACCGATTTATCGATGCATCAATATTCGGATCAGATACTGGACGTTACCAGGAGGAATGAGCCATCCCAAGCCGTTATAAAACCAAGTAGAAAAGCGGTCATGTACTTAAGATTACAGATCAGCAGATCTCGCAGCAGATGCACAGGCGTGTAAATGCCTTTAGGGGTCTGCTGGACTGATCCGGAATTCAAGAACCTGAAGAACATAAAGTGGGAGCTAACACATGCAGATACTTACATCCATTTCTCCCTGATCGATCACGTAGAAGTTATCGCCTTCATCACCTAAAAAAAGTGACACACATTGGTGTAAATAAATGCTACGAGTTGATGAAAAAGCGGTAATGCTGTACCTTGCTGGATGACGATCTCTCCTGCGATATAGGTGACCGGAAACATGGCATCAAATATGTCACTGTGGGTTCAAAGACGGGAAAGTTTAGTGCCATTTTCTTGCACTAAAGGAAATACTAAAATCTTGACAAACGGTTAAATCCTAGAGGTTTCAGTGATGAGCTTAAGTAATGAAGATAACTGTTCTTTGTGAGTGCTTCTGCTGGGCGGGCAATCATAAGAGAAGTGAAGAAAACAGACTTTAATAAAAAATATTTTTTACTTATACTTGTTCTGGGAAATATTCTAAAATTTTTTGAGTCCTGGAACAGAATTATCACAAGTTTCAACTCCAGAGAAAGCAAAAAAAAACTGACCAAATGTGTTCACTCCTGGAACAGGTGTGATTTTCAGCTTATTCTAAATTGTTTGATTTTTATTGAATAAAGCAAAAAATGAACCATCGGCTCCTCCAAACAATCTTTTTTTTTCAATGCATAAATGTTAGAGTGGACTAAACATATCTTACCCTCTTACGCAGAATAAATACAAATGGAAGAATAAAGCAGATAATTGCTTTGATAATTGTACAATCGTAAATGCTGGTGCAGGGAAGGAATCAGACTCTGCTTGATTTGAAATCTCAAAGCACAGTCACCTTCTTTCATTGTCGTCCAGATGTGAGAAGAGCACGTTCTTTTCGATGGCTTTGGCGAGAGCAGCCATGGTTTTGTAGTCTTTGGGGATGACCTGAGCAGAAGAGAACCATCTCAGCATCAGAGTTCACTCATTCATCGAAGTTTATATGTTCCAGGGGTTCTGTGTGAAGCTACAGACGGACTTCATTAGTTACTCATACAGGGGGTGGGAGGATCGCCATCAGACCTTCCTCACGTAGGATGCGGCGTCCTCCTCTGTGTAGACCTCTGCGCTGATGGCTCCTCTGCGTCTGCGGCCCTTCACCACCGGGTTCATGGGAGGAGAAACCTCATCCTCACGAGATTCTGAGCGAGTGCTTGCTCTCTGCTGGTTCAACAGCTGCTTAGCCTCCTCCTGCACATGAACAATCTTTACTTATGTTTCATTTCACTTGAACCAAACTTTACAAACATTTCTTCTTGTTCTCCATTGTTGTTGCTGGTTCTTGTTTCGATCAGTGAGTGGTTTTGGAGGTACCTTCTCCAGGCGTTGAAAGTGATCCCGAAGGAAGGCCATGGGTCTGTCTGGCCTCGAGGTGCAGAGCTGCACGATGCAGTCCTTCAGCAGCTGCTGGATGTTGTGCTTCTGAACGTAGCACTCACATTCTCTCAGACTCCTCTCCTCCTCGCCGCTCACGCTGCCTGATGCCATGGCTTCAACCGCTGGAGATGACCTATAGCCTGCAGGGGAAAGCAAACTTGCATAAAACTCACAGTGCCAGTCTTTCTTTAATGCTTGGTTAAAATTAGAACATGCAAATCAAAATTCTTCACAACATTCCCATTCTGTCGGTGATTTCCTCAGCAGCAGACCTAGGTTCCACTAAACTTAGTGCAGATAGAAACCCAGAGAGATTCCTCAGCGGCCAGGAAAATTAATGAATGAACGACTGGTTTGAAGCCTGGTACAAACAGCTTTTAAAGGAATAGTCCTGTGTTTCTATTCGCAAATGTGTATTCGGATTCTTGGTTGGAAATTGTTGAACAAATGTTTCCGTGCGAAATTTGTAAAACAAGTTTGTTTGTGTTTTCCACAAATATGTGGAGGGTGGATACTCCTGCCTACAGGTGGAGGCCAATCCCCCGCTGTGCAGAACCCACACTGACCGCGAGTCAATTTGTGGAAGGACAAGAAGGCTATAGCATAGATCCTGCTGCAAGTACATTTATTCTTTAGCCGTCAATCATTTGCAAACATTAGCTTTGTCACAGTTTGTTTAATAGTTTCTGTTGTAAACCAGAGACAATACTTCATTAGTACCACAAAAACTATATAAAAACACAGGTACTAAATAACACAGTTATCTTTTATGAACGTTCTGTTCACCAATACAAATATTCTTATTACATCAAAGAGTTGTATGAAATGTTTTAGCAAACCAGAGTTGTGGTGATGAGTAAGAAATTGATTAATTGCACTATAAACAAGTTTGTATGGGGTTACATTGAAGCCACAATTTTGAGAGCGCAAAAAGACATTTTGCACATGCGAACAGCGTTTTGTGAATAAAAAGAGCGAGCAGACACCAATTTGAGCATAAAGTCTGAATGTGCGCAGACGATCTTGTTTGCTCTCAGTTACAAACTGCCACAATTTCAACCAATCGGAGAGGAGTCTTCTATATTCTGATTGGCTGGCCTGTAAACCAATCACAACCTTCTCTCAGCGTTTTATTAACAGAGCCACAGAACAATTGTACTTGGCTGAACAAGGACAGATAGAAATTTGGTGCTAATAGAGTGATTTTTATGGGAGCAATTGAGCTTTGATCCAAATAATCAAGAATAAAAATGATGCTCTAATAAATATTTCCTGAGTGGTGCAGTACAATATTCAGGTGAGGAGTGGCGTGTTGCTTGATTTTGGTTGTAATAGAGTTATTTAGAATGAAGTTATGAAGCATATTCTGGGTAAAACATATTTTGGATCTGGTCATTTGCAGACGGTCCCTAAGCGATTCCATGTCAGCGGGTTGCTCATAGACGGTAATGTGTTTCTGCGAATGAAACTTGTTTTGATAAAAAACGTTTTGTAGTTTGTCCGCTACATAACACAGATTAAAAATAGATATTATTTGTTTACTAAGAACATTCTGCTCTCGAGCTATTGAGCAGAGAAAACCGAATCCGTGAATCTGAAGATAACTTTACTGAACTGTGACGGGATGAATGATCAGCTGATATTGTTTCCATTTCACGCCGCGATCAACCGGTAGCACCTCCTCGAGATCGACGTAATGAGCACCCCTGCTCTAAAGGGTTAATTATAACAAAGGATGCATTTCTCTAATTATTAACAATTATTAACACATAGTTTATTGTAGTTTTAATCAATGCTAATGACAACAATAACGTTCTTAAGGTAAACAATAACATTCTTATAAAAATATGGAGTCAGATAAAAGTTATATTCAATAATTAAAGTTCCTGCAAGCTCTGAAAGACTGAACACAGCTGAAACCTTCATCCAGGGTTGAAACCCGTTTTTGGATCAACCCATGGCTTACACAGTAAAGAAAAAAACACCCCTCATTTCAAGTTAAAGAAACACAGAATCACGGTTCAGTGAGATAGTAAGACAGACCTGAGACAATGCTGCGTTCGTCAACAAAAAAAAACAAAACCCAGCCCTAGATTGATGTTTAATTTTCACTAATATTCTGTAAGAACTTTTAACAGCTTTTATTTCGATAACAAAAAACGTTTATAAACAAACAACTGCTGAGAAAAGGTTGGTTTAAGACCAGCCAATCAAAATAGACTCCTCTCTGTTTGGCTGGAATTGTGGCAGTTTGGAACTATTTGGCTGTTTGTTTCGAGGGAGCGCATGGATGAGGGAAGAACGTCTCTGCTCAGAAAGATTTTTGCTTGCTCAAAACATGTTTTTCTTTGCAAGACAAACATTTTATTAACAAGACGTAGCTCTCCCTCTCTCGCTCCCTTTGCAAACATCAGAGCTTGATCGACACATACCCAGCTGCAGTAGCACCACTCTCAGAATGCCAGCGTGAGACTGGTGGCGTGGAGTCAACTGCGACTGCTACTATGCACCACTGACAGGCGATAATCTTCCGATTGTGCTGGTAAACATATAAACGAAGAAGACTTACCCTGTTAGGTGGAGTTCTCGGCTATTAAAAAAATACAGAAGAAGATGGAAGAATCTGGCTGCATGTCTGAAAACTTGGTGTGTTGCATTTACATTTAAAACCCTTGCTAAGCATCATTTCAAAGAGCTATCTGAGTTTGGAGAGGATATGGAGCGCTTTAAAAATTCCACGATGCCATGGGCCCAATAGTTCATTGTTCACAATTAGAATTATAAAAATATGTTTGTGTTTTCATTTACATACATGTTTGGGTTGGGGTGTATGAATGGGATTAAGAGTATGAATGTTCTGCTTCTATGATTTTAAATTTCAGCTGTGTATTTTGTGTATGTGTAAATATAATATGTGTGTATGTACATTACTGTACATGTGTTGGTGCTATTACATGTTGTTATTCATGTTTGCATTGCGATAATTTTGTAAATAAAACATTACGTTGATCCGATATTTTTGAGCATGTATTTAATGTAAAAAAAAAACAATATGACGTTTGCAGATTATGACATGTTTTCCTTTTTAAACACGCGTAATGATAATAAAAAGTCTAGCTACTAAAACGGACAGTTTCTTAAACAAATTGTCGGTTGAGTGATAGCCTCTAAATCGTCCGCCAGCATTCCGGTGTTTTGTGGGTTAATGTCATGGGAGAGGCATGGTCACATGTTCTGCTGGCGCTGACAGGGTTACGTGGTCTGCTCTGGCCCCGCCCACCAGTCTCACGCTGGCATCCTGAGAGAGGTGCAGCTGGGTATGATTGGCTTGATCAGAACACAGTTTTATTTACAGAAGCTTTTTAGTTGTTTTCAATTGACTGTTCTTAAAAATGATCATTTGTATGTTATAAATATATTATAATTGAACATGATCTACTGTATCAGAAGATTAAAACTAAATGATCTTGATAGCTCTTTTATAACAGATCCCACAGAGTAATTTTCTTCTTCACAAAACACATTCGTTCTTTTCATTCAAGAGACACTTTCTAAAATCTTTGTCAGAAAATCAATAACTATTAATGATTCAATAAACATCCACTCAGACATGATGAAGTACTGCCTTCAAAAGCAAGCAGTAATTTAATATTTTATCCCGAATGGACTCCCTCAGAGGACATGGACAGGATTAAAGCATTATTTTAGTAATGAGATTGATGCCAGAAATAATCCAGAGATTATCATTGGTTCAATGCACCGGGACACTTTGATCCACTCCATGAACCGTGTCTGTTTAATATCACTGGAACACAGAGGATTAGTTTTTTTATTTTGACAATCATCATCTTTTTACAATTCCAAACATAAATCACCAGTAAACTTTAACCAAAAGGTTCTAAAAGAGGTTCTGTTGATTCTGTACAGTGAATTTCAACAGTGAGAGATGGAACAAGAACAAAATCCAAGTTTTGCATTATCTGGTAGTTGGCAGCAGATTTCCTTTCAGTGAATTTGTTCCAGATCTTCTTAAGGTTTGGAGGCTGATGTGTGAACACACCAACCTTCAGCTCCCTCATAAGCCTTTCGGCTGACTAGAACCCTTTAGGAGATGTATCTTCTTGAGTAGAACCTTTACCATTGACACTGACCCATTAATGACTCCTTTCACTGCTAAGAGGAAGGGGTTTCTCAATCAATTTTATACAATAGTTGAGACTGACACTTTTTGGTGAGTAAATCAGCAGGGAGTCAAATACCAATCTCTATATAGTTCATATAATAATAACTTATAAACTTTTTCCTTTGCTTTTGACAAAACACTTTAAATTGAAACTTTTTTTCAAAACTTGAAACAATTTTTATGTACTTGAAAGAAGGGAAAAAAATAAAACGTACATTTCTCGGTAAAACGCTGTTAAAGGGGAAATGAAAATTGAGACTGAATAAATGTTTTTAAACACAGTTGAACAATAATTATTTCGCTATAAATTAATAGTTTAAATATCCCGAGGAAATCCAAAAACTCTTCGTTACAGGTTTTGAAAATAACAATAACTTTTAAGCAATCAAATAAAACGTTTTACCGTAGATTTTAAGGTCCCTAGATATATTTGAATAAATAAAAGTCAGGGATATTGATGACTTTCATTTTGGATAATAAAGCAATTAATATAAAATATAATGAAACAGTAATTCATAAACTACCTGGAATTAACTTTATAACTCGTAAAACGAGCATGTTATCTGTGTACTCAGTCAAAAACTAGGTAACGTATGCTAAAGGCTAATGAACTTAATTATAAAAGTATATTGAACGAAACAAAAAGGTTAAATGACTATTAAAATTATGACGAACATTTAAATACCGAGGAAAGAGAAGCGTTGACTGGTCGCCATCTTTTTCTGTTTAATAACAAACGTCAACCCGGGGTTTAACAGTTCGTTATTCGATGACATCTGTTTCTTACAGGCATAAAACGACACTTCCACATCCGTTAAACTTACCGATGCTGTCCCCGCGGTTCCGTTTCAGGGCTTTTCCGTAATTCCGTTACTCGTAGAGAGAGTAATATCTCTAAGTTCTCAGGCGCTACCTCGGTCTCCTGCCACCGGAAACAGCAGCTCACCAATCAAATCCTTCCAATGACGTCAACTGCCTCGCTCTCACGTGGAAACTGTAACACCGGGCAACCTTTAGAAGAGCCGAGGCATGGGTTTATGGAAGGCCATACGGGTCAAAAGCCACGTCGCAACTCTTAAACGTAATACAGTTTTCTTTGCGTATTCTAATTGGACTATTCCTGCAGAATACAGCAAATTAAATTCAAAGATCACATTATATTATTACAACACAATCTACTGTAAATCATTATGCTAGCTATATCTATAGCCTACTCTTGACATCCATGTCACGGATAAACAAGCACAAACTTACCTCTGCAAATGAACACACAGAAGTGTGTTTGTTGACTCAATAGAATGTATAACTTCTGGATGTAATGTCTGAGATATTACTCACGGGTTTATGTTTACGTGGAGGGAAATTTTAATTGGGTAAAGCCAGCAATTTGAAGTGTGCAACTACAGGATAATTGTAAAAATCAGTTCTCAAAAAGTCAAATTAGTGATGAGTTTAAAAGCCTTGTGTACCAGCTTATAAATCTGTTTTCTTCTACAGAAAATGTGAGCACTTTTAACATTGCAGTAAATGTGTGTTTCACTTCACCTCTTCTGCTTCTACTTTTACTTTCGGCTTTGCCCATTTTAGGGGTCGCCACAGCGAATCATATAGGATAATAATAATAATAATAATAATAATAAGAAGAAGAAGAAGAAGAAGAAGAAGAAGAAGAAGAACATATTTACGTACTTGTTCTATATTTTCCTATATTAACGTTTAAGCAAAAGGTGCTTTTAGAACTTTTAATTTGAAATTTGTTCTGCACCGGATGTTTGGCTGCTGCTGGCAGCTAGCTAACGTTACCCCAGCAGAAGAAACTGTTTGTGGTGTTCTATGTTTTGTTTTCACACCTCTCGTGGATTAATAATCTGCGATCACGGCCTGAAGTATGTGTAATGACATTTCGATCAAATAACAACGGAACGGGAGCAGTCTGAGTGAGTATCTCTTGAATCTGTTATCTTTGGATCACGAGCATCTTCTTCTGATCTGCTGCTGCTGCTGCACTGAAGGCAGTTCTCAGGACTGGAAATACACTATGAGCTTTCTTTTGTTTTCTACGCAATGTGCAATAAATATTATTACTTGTATTTACTGATAATTTGCAATCCGAGAAATTTAGAATATTTATTATTTTAAATAATAATAATAATAATTATTATTATTATATAAAATTGATTTATTATTAAAAAAATATTATAATAAATAAAGTGTATTGTCATTACCAATGCAAAACTTAAGTTTTCAAAGGATAGCTTCTAGTAAATACAGAAACTGGATAAATTTTATATAAATGAAAATCCCACCTTACATGCGCACCTGAATAAAGTAGGGTTATTCTTTTAAAGGAATTTAAACAACCTGTATTTTGCATAAATACCCTTCAGGTTTTTATCAGGTTGTCATTGACTGTCTTTTGGTCTCCCATCATTCTTTAGCTACTGACTCTGACAAAAGAACATTTCAAGTGAACGTTTGGAATATATTTGGTTATCATGATCTTAAAATGTAGAGAAAAAGATGCAAATTTTTTTAAAGTTAATGACAAAAATATTAAACGTTTTCATTATTTTTAAAATATTTAAGATGCGCCTGCATAAATATAAATAGTAAATGTATTTGGCACATACAAGGATTCAAATAAATTCATAATAAAATCCAGTGTGACATACACTCTCAGCAAACAAGAAAGAGTTAGATATTTAAGTAATATAAGGGAGAAATAACAAAACAAGCACTTTTAATGTTTTTGTTCTTTTGGATGCACTGTTCCTTTAAGTGAATCCGCTGGCAGGAGAGGTGTGCGTTTGAGCTGTAAGGCGTCTAAGCCGTTCCATTTATGGTACAAAGCTCCTTTACTGTGTGAGAAGACAAAGAAGAACATCAGAACTTTTCTACCGTTAAAACTATGTATAGATTGATTTCATTGTTCCTTGAGCTATGTTTAGGCATGAATAATGGCTGTTAAGTGGGTTTGTAGTACGCTCAAAAACTAAAAAGGAAAAGCTATTGGTGAGGTTAGAACTGAAATAATATTTTACTTGCGACATCCGCGCCCCCAGAGTCGCTCCCCTGCAACATCTGCCCCACCGGAGTCACTCCCTTGTGACATCTGCACCAGTTGCTCTCCTGCAACATCTGCACCACCGAAGTTGCTCTCTTGTGACATCCGTGTCACCGGAGTCATTCCTCTGCAACATCTGCGTCACCGCAAGTGTGTGCAGGAGACAGGGGTACTTTTGGTCATGCAGTCAGCAGAGCCTTGGAAGCACCGTCTACATCCTCCAGCAGAAAGTGCTTGCTGCAAACTCAGAAGTATCAGGCAGGCATGAACTAAACATTTAGCTCTTGCTTCAGGAAATATATGGAAGCATATCTGCATGTGAAATTGAGATGAATTGGTGCACATGGGCACACAGCAATGCACACTTTATTTTGCTACATTAACACACTCGCTTTGACTAGAAACCGCCCTTTTATTAAATGGTAGGGGAAACACTGAGTCATCCGTTAACTCACACTTGAACCTCTTTAATCCGGTGCCTCGAATTATATCATGTGATGCATTTTTGTTAGCCAAAGCTCATTCAAGCCCAATGTTCTGTCAGCGCAGGTTGCATCATCTCATCACAGAGGATCTGTTTTAAAATAAACAAAAGTGTTTTGAGTTCATCAGCGTTTGATTTCTCGGTTCACGGGCCACACATCATCGGGATCTTTTCAGGTCACATTATGTTTATCCCGAGCTCACCTTTCACTGGTTAGATTTGGAAAAACAAAGTGCGCCCCGGTGCCCAGATGCCCGTAAAACCAGCTGATGATCATGTCAGGTCCACACACTTTCATTAGTCCCGGATCAGATGGACTCTTATTGTGTCGAAGGAAGTGGTGTGGTGCTGGGTTACACCGTGTGATCCGAAACGTTCCTTAAGTTGCTTGTTGTTGCATAAATTGAGGCTCTGAGGGCTTGATTAAATATTTAGGATGTTTTTTTTTTACCTGCATCAGAGTAGTTTTCCATCCCGCATGCAGGTAGTTTGATCTGCTAATCATCCTTTATGTGATGAGAGCAAGAACCTGATGAGGAGCTCAGGGAGAAGGACGCAGAGGCTTGGAATAGTTTGATGTTAATACGTTTGATTTGTTTGCATTGATTATCTGAAGCATCTGGTAAGAAATCTTATTGTTGTTGAATAACGACTTTATCAAGATTATTACATTTAATGTAAATATTTAGATATAGTTTATATATTTAATGTATAGTTAAGATGACGCTTCTTTTCTCCTGTGTGCCCCTCGCTGCAGCCATGCGCAGCTGGCGGTGGATGGTCTCGCGGCTCATGCGTCTCCTCCTGCGCTGGCTCAGACTCTGTCCTCGACGGGGACGACCGAAGCCCCTCAAGAGGATCCGAGAGCTGTGGAGCTATGGGAAGCTGGTGCTCAAGTCCTGCTATTACAACATCCTCACGAACTCAGACACGATGATGGACTGTGTGTTTGAGCCCGTCTACTGGCTGGTGGATCACATGACCCGCTGGTTCGGAGTGGTACGTGACATTCATTCAGAAAAATCATAATAATTAATATTACCATACATGTTTTTAATAGCATCTAAATGTTTAAACACTCCCCCTGTTTAGAATGGAGTAGGCGTTGCAGGTGCTGTAGAGCCAGAGCTAACACTCTTTAAGGTTGTGGGCGGGACTATTGGCCTCAAACCAAGTGGTGGGGAAGGCAGTGAATGAGGCAGTGGGTGGGGTTGATGCACTAAAAGCAGTGGATGTGGATGAAGCTCTATTTATAGTCGGCTGGGAAAGTCTTGGAGGTTGCGAGCAGGAATTTGTCACTCTTTACAGTGGGTGGAGCTAGCCCTTGTTTAAGACCTGATCATAAGGGTTTGATTTTTAGTTGTAAATCAAGTTTTTGTATGAGAAAATCTTGCTTTTAAGTGGGCGAGGCAGTGGGCGGAGCAAATACTCTAGAAGGCTGTGGGTGGAGATAATAGTTTAAAATCAGGAATGGTGCATGATATTGGTGTATAGTTGGCGGGGCTAATGTTTAGAATGCTGTGGGTGGGGCTTTTAGTCTACAATCAGTGTGTTGGCTTTGCTCAGTGGGTGGGGCTAATGTGGAGTTTTTACCTTATTGGGTTAAATTTTGAGGATGTGGTGTTACCTAATCACTTGAAGACTAGGTGGAGCATCAACACCAGGGTTGTGAACTGGCATAAAGTTTTGTTGGTTGTGGGTGGAGTCGGGTGCACTATGGAGATTTTGGTGCATAATTTGGAGTATGAGTGGGGCCAAGTCTTTTGGGAGGGGCTAAAGTTTTAGAGACTGTGAATGGAGCAAAAACTCTGGCTTTGGATGGAGGCAAATGTTTCGGGGGTTGTTTGTGGAGCTAACACTGCAATGCCACATTTTTTTGGAGACAGTAGGGTGGGCCAACATTTTGGAGGCAGAGGGTGGGGCTGTTGGGACAGGGTTTAATGTTTTTGAGCGAAATCTTGGATGTGGATGGAGCTACATCTCCAATGATGTGGATGGAGGTGAAGCCAAACTCTGATGTCTTGGGTACCTTGGAGATAATGTTGTTGAGTCCGTGGCGGCAGAATAACATCCTTGACGGTTGTGGGTGGGGCTCAAGTTTTGTAGTCTTTAATTGAGAATAAAACCTCAGGAATCGTAGGAAGAAGAGAAATGAACAGCAGGCATTTGAACCGTATCATCTCCTGACCCGTGGATTGCACCCCTCCAGGTGTTTGTGACGCTGGTGATCGCCCTGACCGGCTCCGTGGTGATCATCGTCTATCTGTGTGTCCTTCCCATCATCCTCAGCTCGTATCCGCTGCACTGGATCCTCTGGCATCTGTGTTACGGACACTGGAATCTCATGATGGTCATCTTCCATTACTACAAAGCTACCACCACGTCGCCCGGTTTCCCGCCACAGGTGCTGGACATTAATCTTAAGTCTTCACGATGACGTCTCATTATTTCTTGTAATTCTCCTTTTATACTTTTTTAAACGAGTGTTCTCAGTTACATATTTACAATAAATACACCTTTAGGTTGCTTGTTGTCAGCTTTCAAACGTCCTTGAGGAAATGCACAGGAAGCCCAGGAAAAGGGGTGTAATGGTAAAAATATACTTTCTCAATTGATAATAAACACTGGAGACCGTTTGAGAGAGAACACAGCAAATGCGGATATTTATTATAAAGATTTAACAATCCCAACGCATTTCCTACACACGTGGCTCTAACGTGAAGGAAGAACGTGGTTTATCGCATATTTCTAGAAAATGAAAGAGAAAAAGAGATAGAGAAAGAAAGAGAGTATAGAGAGAAAGAGAGAGAGAAAGAAAGAAAAAGAGAGAGAAAGAGAGAGCCGAGAGAGTCAGGCTAGAGAGTGAGCCGGAAGAGAGAGAGCCTTTCTCCGTTCCCACCTCAACTTAATTCCCCTCAAGGGGCGGGACTGAAGTATGACGTGTGCTCTTAAAAGTTTCTCAAATTACATTTCTCTAAATGACCACTAGATGGAAGTATTACATAGGAAAATTCCCATCACAGGGGTGTGGTCAGCTATGAATTAATGAGATGCCGGTGATGAAAATAGTGGTGTGTAAACCACTGCTCATTTTTTCTCACGCGTAAAGGCCTCTACACATCGATTCGAGTGCTGCGTCTGCTTGAGGAAATATTGATGCAATGACGCTCTCTGCCTGAAGATGGCATTTGTGGTACAACAGATGCCCTCCGCGCTACGTGGTGTTTGTCAAACAGCTCCCTGTGATCAGGGATCATTTTTTGTGTTCTTTGCTGTTTCCTGTTCGAAGTTGCTATGAAAATGTGGTATGAGCACCACCTACTTACTTCATTAATAGAGCCAGCCTTCATTGGTCTTTTCAGAGAAAACCGGATCCGATAAGGCAGTTTTTCGTTGGCACCACTCGTTCGGTCAGATGTGTGAGCTCATGGTTTTGGTCGAGGCGCATTCTCACACGAAACTTTAAAGAGGCCTTAATTCACTGAGGGTGCTTCAGAGAGCAGTGTAGAAGTGAAGGATCGCTCGGATGCTTCTTGACTTTGTTAATTACGGTCACTGGTGATCATTGTTAACAGTTGGACCACAATCAAACAGCTGCTGATATTGTGGTACCGAAATAAGTGTCAAATTCACACTTAATTTCAGTTTGTTTACTATCCTTCATGTCCAGATACTATCCCGAGCAGCAATGTGTATCCAAACAGAATAATCACAGCAAACGTATTTAACTGCATTGTATTTACCGGAGTGTCGCCTCGTGTGGGAATATTGCCACATTTATAAAAATATTGTCTGGTAGCAACAGACCAATCTATGCATTTTTATAGCTTTTATTTATAATAAAAGCATTTAACGTCTTAACATTGTGTCGTCATCATCTTGCTACGCTATTACATCTTTCATAAACAAAAGACTATTTATATTTCCTCAGTCTCTCTACAAAATCAGATAAGAGACGGTTCCCTGAAACGGCATCTTGAACCCATGACCACTACACCGCAACCTAATGTGCTTTTAACACATGCAGAGCCAGAACGACACAAAAAGAGCAGCGTATTGTTTTAAATAAAGTGAATGGTTCAGGTTTTACAGTCAGACAGAGACCGGTGTTTAAGATCAGGAAAAAGTGTTTGTGAGCCTCGGGGAGGATCTGGATCAAAATACCTCCAGCTACAGGAACCATCTGAGGCCGGAGTTATGCAAACCATCACTTACGGGCTTTGTGGTCAAATAATTATTTACCTCCAAAGTGCAAATGATGTATCGATACAAAATGTATGAAAAAGGAAAGTGTCTTTCAGAATCTTTCAGAAGCTGGTGGTGATTGTAACGTAGAATTTTCACATTTAGATCCTGATTTTATTGAATTTAATATCTTACAATGTGCTTCATGTTTTCCATGATTCCGTTTCAGGAAAAGACTGATATTCCAATGGTAACCATCTGTAAGAAATGTATCGTCCCCAAACCAGCAAGAACTCACCACTGCAGCATCTGCAGCAGGTAAGAGAGACGCCGGGTGCTCTCACGTTGCTATGAATGAAAGATGAGATCACGGCTGATAAACAGCAGCTGTGCTTTAATGGAAGCATCTTGTTTTCGACGCTCGAATGATGTCACAGTTGATCTCCGTCCTGATCAGCAGACGGTTTTTTCTACGGTGCATCGCTTGGTCGGTTTCTCCTTCTTCCCGAAAAAAGAAAAATTCTGGAGCTGAAAATGATGCTGAGGAGAGCGTGCTTTAGCAATCCCGTAGTCTTTCTTCAGGAGGAGTTTATTTCGGTCACATTTCTCACTCGCACTCTTTTGTTTTTGCCTCCCATTATGAAGATTATAATTTTGCACATGAATTATTATAATTATTATAAGCACTCTTTTACCAACAAATTGAGGTCCGTGTCGCTGTTCTAATGCTCATCCTTTTGGAAAGTATTTTTGCATATTTATTATTATGATTGATTATTAATGATAAATATTAACCTTAGCCACGAATGCATTTTCAAAATGAATTTTGCTGCACATCTCATGGAAGTAAGATGAAAATACAATCCTATGTTTCCTGACCGAGAGTGTAAATGCTTTTAAATAATTATTTTGCCACCATTTCTACGTGAACACACAAATGTTCAGTTTGGCTAATGCATTTTCTATTTAATTGTAAAGCACCAAAATGTTTTATAAATTTCACATAAACGACTACAGCTGCAAACGCCAATGTTAATTATAGAAATCTCATTTTGTGTCGCAATGTGATTTTACATATTACATTGCCATTTTTTATATTGAATTACCGTTTAAATTTTGCAACACGTAATAATGAATGCTTTGAAAGTTTCTGTCGTTGTGATTTAAGAAGAGGAAAGAGTTTTTTGATAATAAATGGCTTCAGCCCATCACTAACTATGAGTGGAACAATGCTTTTCTGTTATCATACATATGTTCAGTAAAAAAAGAATTCAAAAGAGCTAATAAAGTTGTTTTTATTTTATTTTATTTGTTATATTTTTACAGGTGTATTTTGAAAATGGATCACCACTGTCGTATCCTTTTGAAGCCTCAAACTTTCTCATCTTTTTGGGTGCAGAAAATAATTATTATACTGCCTTGGTTGCTATGGTTTGGGTCTCAACTGCGCTGTAGCTTAGCCCCTCCTCAAGAGGAGCGATCATCCAATCACAGTGCTCGACTGATTTGGACAGTGTATGCTTCAAGAAAACAGGAGTTCTTGTACATTTTGTTTAGTGATCATAAAGAGGCTGATTGAACAGAGAACCATAAAAACCAAATCCTAGACATTCATTAACAGACGCACACTCCTAAACCCAAAGCTCATGTTCTTATTTGCATATTTGCAGCGTCACTGTATCTGATTGGATGCACAGCAGGTAACACACCACGTCCAGTTCCCAGTTTAAAAGACATGTTGCTGAAATGGTCATCGTAGCAGAAATTCACCCGTTTGCTCGGATTTGTGGAAGAGTTAATAATGTTAAAGTAAATAAATTACATTCGAACACGAATCGTGCCTGAATCGTGTTGATCCTGGATGTTGTCGCTGCTATTGTTAAAGTAAAACTTTTTTTACTTTATTTCAGCTTCTTATTTGCTCCCAATTTGATACCAATCGCTAATTTAGATAAACGTGTCTAGAACTGGTTCAAAACTTGATTTTGAAAAACAAGTGATGAACAATGAAGGCTTCATTTAGCAAAGGGGCAAAACCTGTTGAATAGGTTTAGGGAGTGATCTGGTTCTTGTGTGACCAAACACTGTTATGTTTTCCATCTTAATGCCTCGGTGCTCAGCCTGGTTGAATAACTGCGTGGGTCACTTCAACCAGCGCTACTTCTTCAGCTTCTGTGTCTTCATGACTCTGGGCTGCATCTACTGCAGCATCAGTGCCAAAGACATGTTTCTGGATGCCTACAATGCCATCGAGGTTTGTACAGCTTCCGTTTGGGACTTTAAGTATGGAATCAGAAATATAGTAGTATGGAAAAGTTTGGTCGCCCCTGTAAATGATTTTCCTTTGTGAATCATTGTCTGGATAAGACGTTTCAGTTAGATATATCATACAGGAAACCAGCTCAGTGATGCTCGAGGAGTGAATCAAAGTTAATATGATTTAAGGAGAGAATTATTTAAACAAATATAGGCACGTGCATGAAAAAATAAAGAAAATCATGAATATTTACATACCACTATATATATATTGCTGAAACGTTTAAAATTCGTCAAATACAAGATCTGTGGTCACTTTTGATCCATTGAACACATTAACAGATTCTTTTCTTTAAGTGTTTGTACTCTGTTTTTGCTGTTTTGTAGCTAGGCAGGTATTTGGACAGCCGTTCAAAGAATGACACAGTCCCAGGGGCGGAGCTAATATATACCTCATTTAAATATCAGGTAGAGGATCCTTGGAGGTTCACTAGAAAGCTAGTTTAGTCTCCAAATCCTTCATTTAGAGCCTCCCCATGACCCTTGGGTTTCTAAGTGCGTCACTAATGGTGATGGGAAATTCAGATCATTCTGGTTACTCAAATCTTTGAATCTCTTTCACCAAAATCATTTAGTTCTGGATCATCATCTGAACACATTCTACCGTTCAAAGTTTGGAAGTTTCCTTTTTTTCAGTGAAGATAACTTTAAACTAATCAGAAATACACTCGAAAACCATAGAGTCTATCTTAGCACTCGATTTGTGGAAGAGTTAATAATGTTACAGTAAATAGATTCCATTTGAACCTGAAACGTGTTGATCCTGGATGTCGTCACTGCTATTGTTAGTCTTTTTCATGCTATTAAACTTTTTTCAATCATTATTCTTGTATCTTACAGTGTTTCGTCTGATGAGCTCACAGCAGCTCTGTTAATGTGACAGACACAATTCATAACCGAACCCATGTCCCGAACTGCTTCTTCATTCTCTTGCGTTTCGGCTCTAGCTCTAGACAACTAGTGATTTGCCCCTCCCCCTCATCCTTTAACGTCAGGTTCAAACAGATGTCCTTTAGTTGGAAAATTGTAGACAGTTCGTCCATTTGTTGTTATTGGTGCCAATTTAAAATGAAGATTTAAATTATTTATTGTTATGAAATAACAAAATGTGTTTGTTTTGAAGAGCTCCTATCAAACACCTCCACCTGTCTACACCCATCAGGAGAGATTGGCTCACAAATGTCTCGTTTATCTCTGGGTCCTGACGAGGTACGTTCCGTTTATTCTTTAAGGTTTGGAGGTCACAGAAAAAACACAGATCTACCAAATATGAAAAAATGTTATACGTGTTCATGGTTAGAGTATTAATCTTTTAGTATTTATTTATTTATTTTTTATCTGTTTCTCAATTCGCCATGCATGATTCTAGGTGTAGAATAAGAGTTTGAGGCAAAAAATAAATGTCCTGATGGTGACTGAACCACGTTCATCTCTATTTTAAGTTCAGTGGCGGCGGCTCTCGGTGCACTGACCCTGTGGCACGCGGCTCTGATCACAAGAGGAGAAACCAGCGTGGAGAGACATATCAACCGCAAGGAGAGGCGGCGGCTCAAACTCAAAGGAAAGGTGCAATCAGAGGACTTTTATCACGTTTTTCTTCAAATGTAGCACAAAACAGAATTTCTCCTGTCTTTATATTCTATTTTTTGCATTTGTTGAATTCATTTTTGTTGAATATCATGCTGTATATGTTTAATAAATCATCATTTCTCTCGTATTATCGTACCTCTTTTTAATCGTTTTAATTAATTTATAAAATAAGTAATGCCACCTTTATTAATTTTATTTAAATGTGTACAAATGTTTTCTTTTTTTAATTATAAAGTTCTGCAAATGTTTTAGTTATTATGATGCTTTATTTGCGAACACCTTAAAGTGTTGTTTTAGTTACATTAATAAATTACATACGGGAGACAAATGTATACATTTATTTGACAATACAACTTGTATATATAGGAATTATATTAATGCATATTATATTACATAATAATTTTCCTCATTTTTTTATTTTATTGCTTATTCTAATCTCTATAAACCAATTTTTTTGGTTTAGTTTCTTTACACTTTGTTAATTCTCACTTAAGATAAAAGCCTCTGACAGATGCCTAAATATGAGTAAAAAAAATGTATTTTTTAAATATTAATTAGCACTTTTGTTGATTTAACATTTTAAATATTATCCTATCATTTTTTTTTTTTAGAATGAGATGCTTTTTACACAATTGTTTGATGTCCACCTAATAATAGCAGCGTGAAAATTAAGATACATTACATTATCTTTAACTGTTGCATTTGTTTTATTTAAAATACACATATATAATATTCAAAATTTTCCGTACATTTTACTACATTGTTATGTATATTACAGTTTAACTGCATTTGGATACAATAAAACTCCAACAATTACTTTCCATTATAAAATAATGTGTAATTTATAAAAAAAAATAAACCTTTTTTTTACATCAACTTTTTAATCTCTTTTAAAATGTCATTTAAGATTTAGATTAAAAAGGCAGATCAGTAAAATGAATTTGTAGGGGAAAAGTCCAAAAATACTTTATTTTGTCACATTATTTTGATTTCTTTTACTGGCTCACACGACAGAGGATTGACCCCCAGCTAAGTTAAGCGGAGTTCATAAATGTAAGAAATTAAAAATGAATATAGAAATGATAGAAAGCTTGCATTAAATTGAACTCATTTCTTTGTCTCTGTACAAATATCATATGCTTCTATTTTCTGTCTGTTTTCACAGTTATTCCATAACCCATATCATCACGGAAGAATCAACAACTGGAGAATATTTTTCGGTGTGGACACGTGGAGGTGAGAACTTTACAATTAAACACATCTTTAACATTAAAACGGAACTCGTTTGTTAAAAGCAAAGCCGTTTTAAACTCACTTTAACAGCATTTCTATTTTGTGCTGGAGCAGTGATTGGCTGACGCGAGTGTTGCTGCCGTCCAATCACCTTCCTCATGGAGACGGACTGACGTGGGTCTCTCCAGGGTTCAAGAGCAGCACAGAGGCTATATGAAATCCCAGAGAAAGAATTCAAACTGTTTCTTACGTCTTTCTTTAAAAGTGTTTTTAGACACGTGTGTTTCTTTCTCTTTCTTTTATAAAAGTTTGTACCGGGTTTAACTTAGTACTTGGTGCCAAAGGGTTCAAATGAACAAAAACAAACTTATTTATATTTTGTATCATAAAATTGAACTTGATGTGATGTTTTGTGTTGAAAAATGAATTTAGGTTTCTATTATTTGCTGACTATCAGTGTCGTTTAGTTTGAGCTTCTTTTAATGAACATAAATCAGCTTTGACTTAAAGATTTGTGTCGTGTGGTTTTTAATCTTGAAACTCAAAGTATTTATTTATTTATTTTTTTTGCATTAGATCTGAATAAATTGTGTTTACGGTCTCTCCTTAGAATCTCTGACAATCCTCTATTCATAATTACTATTTATTTAACATTACATTTTACACTTTCCACCTTCTCATTATTTCAGTTTAAGCCACGCCCCCTGTTTTACTCAGTCAAGGAAAATCCTGCTGTAGTTTAATTCAACGCATTAGCAGCATGTCCAAGTTAAAAACAATCACAGTTTACTCAAGTACAAAATATTTTATTGACACTTAAATTAACGTTTTATTTTCTTGGCATGAGTTTTGTCAGATATTAAGTAGAAGGATCACCAAAATCTGAAAATTCAGTCTATAATGCACAGACTTCACGCAGGGAAACATTGACGGCGCTGTAGAGGTGACTTAAAAAATGTTCAAATGTAAAGAAGGCAATAGTTGAATGGTTTCAATGTTTTGGCATCCCATTGTTTCTTGAAATGTTTGTGGATTTTAAGTTTAAAACACATTATTTTCTTTCTATGAGGTTTTATAGAAAGGAAAATTAGACAGAATTCATTTTTGATGATGAAACGTCACATCGATGTGAAGATACTGGCATTTACGAGCGCTCATCGCTGCGTTTCCTGCATCATCTGAAGATCACGAGACGACACGGATGTTCAGCTGGTTCAGTTCTTAAGTGAAAGCACTTCCAAAACAAGGTAAACTCATCGTTAAAAAGAAAACCCAAGTCTGCGTTCATCTCTGTCGTCGAATGTTCATTTGGCATCACCCACCGTGGATGTAGAGGAGGCACTGGTCCTTTCACCTTCCACCAGGGCTTCCCAGTAAAAACCTGTGGATTTAGAAGAAGAGGAGTCGATATAAAACAGATGCTGAGAGTAAAAACTAGAGCCGCTTCACAGACGTTATTTCAACCAGACCATAACTATAACCAAGCAAACTATTTTACAGTGAATAAATATAAATATATTCTGACACACATTTCATCAAATAGAAAGTGGCCTACAGTAATTTTTGTACAATTTTTGTGTTGGTGGATGACAGTTTTTTTTTTTTTTTACATTCCTTGTGTATTTTATAAGTAATTTACATTATCTATATATTTGTGCTTACAAACTGATCCAGAAACGTTTTAGTAGTTCCTTCAAAAAGCCTTCCCAGAAAGCATTTGGGCCTGGTGTGGCTGCAGTACATTCCTCTCGAGAGTTTCTGCCTGAATATTGTACAGAGTCGACCGTTACTCCTCTGATCTTTCTTTAACCTCTTATCCTTCCAACGTTCCACCCGCAGGACAAGGTTTACTTTGTGTTTTTACATTTTTTTTCTTCATTAAATTACATTATAATTCCACAACAACCCTCCTTTTTTCAGTCACAGGTTTTACGTTTTATAAAAAAGTCTAACTTGACACAAAATAAAATGCATAAATCCCCCCAAAAAGCAAAGACAAGGTCAAAACATTGTGAAAATTACATCACGTTATTGTTCTCAAAATTTAAATTTGACTGCAATGCTTTGATTATGTTTTATTTACTAGTTAATATCACCCAAATATTGTCATCTGCATGCATTTCTTTACAACATTATTTGTTATGAAATAATGACACGGTGGAGGAACAAACCCATGTACAGCACAAAATCTACTTTGATTTTTCTGGAACCCCATGACTGTTCTAAGATGACTCTAAAGCTGTGAAAGATTGACATATTGGCACCAAACTTGGTGTGAGCCCTCAGTAGCAGACAATGATGCTGAAACATGTGTTGAAAACAGCACCATCTATTGGTTAAAATGTATACGCTTCTTAAAATCACCGCAACCATTGAAATACAATTCGTTTTTTTTTTTCTAAAAGCTTTATCCCGCATCACCGCTTTGCAGTTACTTTTGTGAGACATGACACTGACCATTCTCCTCGAGCTGCAACTGCCTCCTTCCTCACTAGCCTCTTCTTATCATCCAGGGGAGCTGAGAGAGCTTTCAAGACTCGGGCACGGAACGGCAGCACCTCATACAGATGGCAAACACATTATTAACACTCAAACCAGAGCCACTCTGCATGAAACAAACCAGTTTGAAAGTAGCTTCAGTGAATGGTACGGGGATTCCTATGCTCTTACCAGAGCCTCGGGCAGGCGGGCGAGGGCGTGAACACAGCTAAGAGACGTGATCCTCACTTTCTGTCAAAGAGAACAAACCCAAAATTAGAAACCCATCAATCAAAGGAGTGTGTGGTGTTTCAGCAGGTACCATGGCAGGGCTGGAGCTCAGGGCGAGCAGACGGGAGACCAGTGCTTCCAGCTGAGAGCCGAGCGCTGCCGGAGACTCCAGCAGCACGGGCTGAAGGCAGCAGAGCGTGGAGAGCTGTACGCCCTGATCCGGACAGCACAGAGCCTCCAGCAGCAGAGGAAGCAACTGCAAGAGAACGGGTTTAACGTGCGCATGAGAGATCAAGATTCCTTAGCCTGCTGCGGACAGCGCGTGATTCAAAGTGCTTTACAGAGAGTGAAGTGTTAGCTGTGTCTCAATCCAGGTTCTAGAACCCCTTAAACCCTTGATAAACTAGCCTCTTATTCTTCTTCTGTTGTTTTTTGGCAGTTTCCTAATGGTGCATTAGCGCCACCAGCTGGATGAGTAGTTTCAATATCGAAATGAATGAAACATTCTTATATTATTAATATTTTTCTTTAAGTGATTCTTTTATATAACTATAAAAACTGTTACTTACATTTAAATACAAATTCAAGTGTTTTTTTGTGTTGATTCTGTAAAAAAAATAAATAAATAAACGCAATGCATTTTGGGATATCTGAGGGCATGAAGTATGTTCTCGATGCATCCTCTGAATTCTTTGAAAACATAGGACGTATCTGAAGCCTGCATTCGAGTTTTGGCGAAATCGTTGCGACACAAGTGGCCTTTAAATACGCACTCGGGAGGATGCACACATCTGGATTGAGAGCTAAAATGAAAACGATCGTGTAAGATGACGAATAAAGCAGATTAAAGCACTTTGCCAAACCGACTCCTAATGGGATAAATAAAGCTGCGTCTCGACATGCACTTGGTGCTTTCAAGAGAACCTTTGGGGAATGTCCGCAATTCTTCCACTTTCTGGAATCTGCGCTTGCATTTAAACACAATACATCCCACAGAGATCGAATCTGCAAATCAATCTGGAAAACACTCACCGCAGGAAGCTCCGTTAGCTGGACTTGTCGTGGGAGGTTATTGACGATGTGAGACAAGGCTTTCAAATAATGCGACTTCTTCTCTGTAGAATATAAATATTCAGACGTACGGAATAATTAGGGGTTTAAAGGTCAAAACAACAAGATTCAAAAGCAGGCGTTTCCAGTTTTACTGTCATTACTCCAAATGCTTTAGCGGAGAGGATTTCACTGGAAATTTCCTGAATCAAGTCTGATCCACAATTGAACATGTTTTCATCCTTCAGAGACAAACAGAATTCTGTAATGACACTAACCTGGAGGAATCAATAGGATCTGTCTGCAGACTGCAAGACCAAGGCGTAACGTGTAGTTGGTATAACAGAGGCATAACATGAAGCTGACTGGCACAAAAAGAAGCTCTCAAAACCACACCGAGATGTCCACTGTAACTAAAAACAACGCGAACTGGTAACTGGAAACCACAAATTCTGAGAGACTCCTTTGAAAATCATGTGTGCTTTTCACACGTGGTTCTGTTTTAGGGTCAGGGTTACATGAACCGCCATCTTCACCACAAAATCTTTTGGCAAAATCACTCATGGTTTTCTCACATGGCTCTGACGGAGCCTCTGTAAAATAAACCACTGCCGGCAGGTTATGCCTCCGTCTTGCAGCCTGCAGACAGACCGATGAAACCCTAATGAAATGTAATAGAGATCTGTTATTGAATATTAATTCAAAACAAAGTGAGAAAACTTTAAAAGCAAAGGTTTCTGAAGATTTAACAGAAAACGCTGCGTTATGTAGCTTAAACATTACAGATTCTATCAGCTAAAGACATTGAGAACAAACAAGATGGGGAAGGAAAAACAAAGCAACCAGACTATATATATTTATTATTATTATTTTTTAAAGTGCAAAATGAAAATACGGCAAGTTTTGCCCCTTCTTCTTTCTGATGGCCGCTTGGCCTCGCATCACTGCTTGCAGTTATATTTATTTACTATTATTATTAAAATGAAAAAATACAAATAATAGATCATAAAACCCTAACATTTGCTTCATAAATCCCCCCAAAAAGCAAAGACAAGGTTAAAACAATGTGAAAATTCTATCACGTTATACATCTGTCAGAAACCTTCATGCACTGCTCCGAGCACTTTTCGTTCCATACTTTCATTTAATTTTAAATCTAATTTAAATTTTTATTTAATGCACAGTGAGGACGGTTACGAGAGCTAGGAAGAGGCGGAGAGATAACGTGCTGGGAAAGAAAGACGCTGCGCAGTGAAACCATGCGTATGTTGCTCTAGGCCACGCTGCAGGTCAAATCTGCTTTTACTGACAGGAAGTGGTTACCTTGCTCTGCTGAGTTGAAGCCCTGAACCAGTTTGCTGGAGTTTTCGTGGAAGAATCGCTGTCGGTACATGATGCGCACATCCGCATGGCATTCCCGGTTGAGAACATCCGGCGAGTCGCTCATGAGGACACGGAAACCTTCAGCCACCTCTGATCCCAGCTCAGCATCACTCAGCAGAGAGAAGAGCTGCAGGCGGAGAGACCAAGAGAACGCTCCAGAGCAAACGAATTAAATGGAATTAAAAACATTTCATTTGAAAAAGAACAAGGACCTTGTCTGTCAGGGCTGTGGAGAGTGGATGGTAGCGTAGCAGGAGGGCTTTGGACACCTGCAAAGAAGCATTAGCTACAATTACAGAGGTACCCCGAGATACAAATGCTTCAAGTCTTTACAAAAAAAAATTCGAGATATGAACAACTACAAATAGTTCTGCTGTATTTTCCGCTTGTTTGTCTGACGCTTTCGAGTCCTGGCGCTCCAGTCTCCCTTTGAAGAAAGTGTGCTTTGAGGGGCTGATACGCCTTAGAACACTTTAAATACAAATACTTTAATAATACCTAAACACTTTAAATCTCAGTTCTCAGAACCGTCTCTCCATCGCTTCTCACACGCTCGCTACTGCCTCCGCTCGTTCCCGAAACCGTGTTGGTGTTAGTAGTTCGTGAAATATCTCGAGAAAGTTAACTTGGTGCTGTAATGTTTTCTGCATCCGTTCCTCCTCCTCCGACACATCGCTTCACTCTCAAGGTAAGGTTTCACATTTGTGAACATATTACGTATTTTGCTTGTGTTTTATTATCATTTATTACATTAACAATTACGTTACTTGATTTTACTCTGGTTTTCCATTTTTTTCATCTACTTCTACTGTTGTTTCTGAGAGTCGCTACACGGATTAGACGTTTTACATGAAAAACTTGCTTCGAGATACGAACGTCACCCTGGAACAGATTAATTTGGTATCTCGGGGAACCACTGTACGTTTATATTCCAATAATTATTCCAAGCACTCGATTACCCAGAGCAGCAGGGTGAAGGCTTGAGTTCGCTGTGAAGAGGAAACGTTCTCCAGCTCCAGAGAGACCCGCTTCAGCATGCGCTCCAGCAGAGCATCTAGGGCTGCACCTGAGCACACACACAGACGTCGTCAGATACAGACGCTTGCACCTCACGGTTACACCCCGTCAGTCAGAATCACCCGTGCACCCCACAATCACCCAAAAGTGTGAGTAACTCGGGGCAAAACCGAAAAGCTGTCACAAGACACCAGAGACAAAACTGTAGAAAAGCAACTCAGTGGGGAAAAAAAGAACAAAGACGGAGGGTTACCTGCCGGCCTCTTGTTCACCAGAGCAGCGAAGCACTTTGAGGCATGAGTGTACGAGAAGAGATGAGGAGACGAGCAGCTCAGATCCTCGAGCCGCAGCAGCAGCCGCTCCAGCTCTGGGATCTCCACCTAGTAGAAATATTTAAGGAAAGCAGTGTTTGGAGTTGCTTTCACGGATAAATCGAACAAGCTAAGTGTTAAATCTGGAGATTTAAGGCTGTCTGACTCACAGAGCGTGGAAGAGAACAAACGCAGGCCATCAGGAGGCACACCAGCTGAGACGGACCACGGGAGTCAGCCTGGACACAGGAAAAAAGCATAAAGAGATGCAGAAGAAGGCAAACATTAAATACTTTCTGGAAGATAAACAGGAAGTCTACAGCTGTTTTATTGTTTAACACTTCTACCAAAGATTTCCACCAAATCCTCACCTGACGCTTCGCCACCGAGATGCATTAAATGACCATAACATCATCCAGAGTCGATGCATTCAGAGGCAAGTGTTGATCAGTCTAACGTTTGCGAGCAGCGGACCCGTTTAATGATGGTTTTTCTTCTCTCACGGACCAGGATGCATCAGATAAAAAAACCTCAAGCTTTGATCAGTAAACTGTGTTTGTTTGAACTCTTTTGTGCTAGTTTCTGGCTTATTTAGTTAGTAACCAATCGTGTGGTCTCCTGACAGACCTGGTCATTTTACAGAATAAAAGTCCTTTCAGACTTCAAAAACCAGTACAGTTGATGTAGACCGGTTCTGGTCGGAGAAATTTGTGAGTCAGAACTAATCTAGAGCATGAGTTTTAGACGTTTGGGGAAAAAAGCACATTCATAATTCCAGTTCACATGGGGAGCTACATGAAGCTCCAGAGAGTTTCTCCTGCAGGTGCCCAGTGTGGCAGCCACCTCACGAGACATTCAGACTCAAAAAAATCAACGCCATAGCCATTTTTAAAATCAAAGACCTTTAAGACCTTTTTTTTAGAAAAATCAAAGAAAAATTGTTAAAAATAGTTTTCAGACCCCCTCCCCCCAAAAAAAACGGCCAACGCTCAAAATACAGCACCATTTCAAAATAAAACACCTTTCAGATTTAAAATCACAGCAATGTCTATATTATTTGTCAAAATAAGACATTTCACCCTGAAATAAATACAACAGTCACTTAAAAAAAAAAAAAAAAAAAACTTTCAATCTCCAAAAAAAAATAAAAATAGTGCCATTTTCAAAATAAAAGACATTTAAAACTCAAAATGAATACAATGAACTCTTCCAAAAAAAAAAACTTTCTGACTTTCAGATAAATAAATAATTCTATTGGTGGTAATTGATTCACAGATCGGCGCCGGCAAGTTTTGCCTTAAAGAGCGCTTTTCACAATCAACGTAACCCTGAGTTAATCTGAACTGATTCTGACAAATGCCACATGGGGAGGGGGGGGGGGGGGGGGTGTTCTTACCTGAAGCAGCTGGACTTGTGAAGGAAAGGCATTCTCTGGCAGAAAAGAAACATCTCCATCAAGAAACAAAGCAACAGTCTGAGCCGCCATAGAGGAGGCTGCTCTGTAACAAACAAACAAACAGAACCGGGATGTGGATCGAAACAATAATAACTTGATGTCTATTTTAAGACTGCCGGAATCAAATATGTTATTAACTTTGCAAACCGAATACAGGCTCAATAAAACTTCCTGTTCATCTTTGAGACCCTTTAAGATGTAAAAAGCAATATTTCGTGTCATTCTCAACATTATTTTATTACAACCAGCTTGTGTTGATTTTTGACATTTACATTCTGCTCCAATATTGAGGAGCTCAGTGACTATTATTTGATTCAATAATTAATTTGAATAATTTATGTACAGTGAGGTCAATAAGTAATCAATCGCCTGTGATTTTACAAGAAACCATGGAGGGGTCTAGAATGTTGAGCACAGGTGATACTCGACCACCTGGTCAGAAGGTTCTTGTAGTTCTTCCCCAGGTTTGCACACACTGCAGGAGGGATTTTGGTACAAACATTTTGCACTGGATTTAGTTCTGGAGACTGACTAGGCCACTCCAGAACCTCAATACTCTTCGTTCAGTGCCACTCCTTGGTTTCCCTGGCTGTTTGCTTCGTGTCAACCAGGTGCTACGAAACTAGGATCGTTAACAGAGTATTTAAAAGCAAAATAAGAGTCTTTTGGAGTCAGACATCTGTCTCTCATAGTGTAAATGCTTCTAGGATCAAAATTGCAGGCTCCTTGCAAATTACAGGGTGAGCCGTAAGCTCTGTGATTGGTCGGTTTGTTAGGGTTTTTTGAGTCAAACAGATCGAAGCGTCAACACCAACATGAAGCAATTGATCGAAGAAGAGCGTAAAAACATGCATCTGTACGAGGGTTCTTTCAGCAGAGCACAAAGATTGTCAAATCAGGAAATCAACAGGAAATCAAAACCCAAATGATGAAGTCATTAAAATGTTTTGTTTCATCACCCCTATGACATTACCATCGAGTTTATAACGGTGTCAAATCAAAAACATAAAAGTACAGAGCTTTTTAACCAATATGTGAAGGAAGTGTTCGTTTTGTGGTGATAAATCCTAGAATGCTGTTAATGGGGACTTCGTCTGTAGTTTAGTGTTACGTCTCTGCGGCAAACGTAATGTGTTTGTTTATATTATTTAAATAAATTTTTCAATGATTATACCTCACCCTTGTTTTTATGTTATCGGAGATATGATTGGCTGATCATGTGGATGTGTAAGGCCAATCACAATCGGGCGGGTCTATAACGACACTACCTGCTCTGCGCAAGCTCTCGCTCCAGGCTCAGTGTGTGCATGCCTCTGGTTCAGATGCCACTTCAACTGCAACAGTTGTTTACTCTGCAAACTGTGGTTGTGTCCTTTTCCTCCTTCTCTCTCTTGCTCTCGGCGGAGGCAGTAAGGACACCTCCGCAAGCTTCTCCCAACCGCTGTAATCTGAACGGGCCGTGAGTACAATGTCGTTAATGGCAGCAGGAAAATGTCGGCTGTTGACTGCAGCGGTCCCACCACTCTCCCTGACCCTACCCCACCTGCAATGTTTTTCCTGTATTATGTCTATATGTGGTTGGTTGCAATGGCTTCTTTTAACCTGCTCCACACTGCCCTCTGAAGGACAGTGCAGAAAAGACTCTTTTTGAGCTACCTTACTCAATGTTTATCCATTTCTCTGTTTCTTTCTTAAATCCTACCTCTCAACACTGGCCAGTCCTCACCTTGTGTGGCCAGAGGGGTCTCAATTTCATTGCATGTAACAGTGTACGTCACAAATAAAGGCTACTACTTCTCCAAAGAGACAGTGTGCTTTACTCACACTTTAGTAAATTCAGTACTTTTGTGATTGTGAATAGTGTGTGCATTGAGTGAATGTGTCTGTGAGGTAGAACTGTGGGAGCAGCTGTGTAAGCCAAGCTTTATTGAGAAGCTATTTGCGTCGATTAATTTGATTATGGTACTTTGATTATTATTGCTTTGGTTTGTTAAAGAATTTATTCTAAAAAGAAGTGTTTGTTTAAATTATTATATTTTTAGCACTGTAAATATTGTATACACAGTGGTACCCCGAGATACGAAACTAATCTGTTCCAGGGAAGCTTTCGTATCTCAAAGCAAGTTTCACATGTAAAACATCTAATCCGTGCAACGGCTCTCAGAAACAACAGTAGAAGTAGATGAAAAAAAATGGAAAACCAGAGAAAAATCAAGTAACGTTTCTTCAATCCTTAAATCTACACATTGTTAATGTAATAAATGATAATAAAACAGAATAAAACACAAGTAAAATACGTAATATGTACACAAATGTGAAACCTTACCTTGAGAGTGAAGGGATGTGTCAGAGGAGGAGGAACAGATGTAGAAAACATTACGACACTACGTATGAAAGTTAACTTTCTCAAGATATTTCACAAATTACTGACACCAACACGTTTTCAAGCACAAGCGCAGACAGATGGAGAGACGCTTCTGAGAATGCATCACAGGGTTTCTCTAAGTTGTGCTACAGAACAGCACTGTCCACGTTATAAACGTTATTTCTTTTACGACACCTCGACTCTAACATTTATTACAGCACATTATTAGTAATCTATACATAATGTTTCGTTTGATTTAAATCTGATTTAAAGTGTTTTGAAGCGCATCAGACCCTTTTTGCACTGGGAGATAGGAGCGCCAGAACTAAACTAGTCAGACTAAACTAGCCGATAACAGAGCAGAACTGCATGTGGTGGTTCGTATCTCAAATTTTTTCTTCGCATCTCCAAGCAAAAACTTTCCCGCGAAACCTTTCGTATCTGGAACATTTCGTAGCTCGAAGGTACCACTGTATATAGAGGTAGCACCACATAGTGGCCACATGGAATATGCATTTTTTACTGTTATTTCAAACTGTGCTTGAATTAAACATTTGGAATTTGGATGAGTTATATAAGGGCCAAATACCTACAAGAACGTCTACTAAATAAGTTTCAACACCAACAGGACGTTAATTATTTTGTAAAACCCCTGATAATCTAATACTTTATTGAAGAATAACTAGAGATTGTATCAGTTTACCTCAAAACTCCATCAGTCTTATCTAAAGGTATGTTGGATGTAAACAGAAGGCTGTTATAACTCAGCCTTACAATGTCTGACCATTCCCAGATTTACCAGCTATGTCCATACCACAACAGTCTTTGTATGAACACATCTAAAATGTAAAATCCTGGTTATGGCGCAATCAGGTGGCCCCCGAAAATTAACATTGACTTTGGTGCTTCTTTTTTACCAATTTTGGTATATGCGAGAAAACTATACCAGAAAATATGTAGACTCATTAGCACCGTCTGGGGGTCATGATAGATTCAGATATGGTTTTCATTATTTAATTTTGGAGATGCAGATTCACCGGAGCTGTGATGGACTGGCGACCTGCCCAGGGTCTACCCCTGCCTCTCGCCCAATGTGTGCTGGAAAATCAAAGAACGAATGAATGATTTACCCGAGACTCATGCCCTTTGATCGCTGCTTGCAGCTTTAATTAGCTCTGAAACTGAGGCGCTCACCTCAATCTATAGACTTTTCCATGTGGGCGGTCACAAGGAAACCCACAACTTTAATTTTCAATTCTCCTTTTTCCACATTAAATCTCTCTTTATTGCATATTTAGGCACGATTTTTGTAGTCCCTGGTATAATCTGATCATTCCATCTCCAAAACTGTTTCAAACATGTCTTTCCTCTCGTTAAAAAGTACTGAAGAGTTTAGCTTCGTTTAGATCAGTTAAATGGTGCCTTTTGGATTCAGCTGGCTCCCCATGGTTATAAACTGAAGTATGTTTGAAAACATTTCATAAAGGCTTTTTATCTTTCGTTATTTCTTTATATTTCAGAATTTTTAGTTGTTGATGTGCTTGAGTTTATCTTAGTCTTTTTTTATATTGCTAATTACAGTCTGTCTTTATACTTAAGTTTTTCCTTTTCTTCTTAATTAAGAAGAATGAAGTGCACGTTATGAAGTACTTTTAACAAAACTAATAAGGAGAGAATTCGAGGCTCATTTCTTCGGTATTCCTTAGCTCGGGCTAAAGTTAGTGTTCCATGATACTCCCAAGCTGTGTTGTATTTCTGAGCTCATTCACTGGAGTTCAGGAGTGTGTTTTAACATCCGAGTTTATTTTACAGAAGGCCACCAATGGCCTTCTCAACAACAGTTTAACTTGTGTGTAGTTAACTTGGGAGAGAATTTAAGATTAAGACTAAATAATGTTACAGTTTTAATCAAATGAACAGTGTTACTTTACTGCAGTTGGTTTGATGGACACGCATGTACACTCAGATTGAGTTGATTGTAACTATAAGGGAGTTTATTCCCTCGAAAAAAAAAAAGAAAGAATTTCAAAACAAAACTTTTTTTTCTTCGATTGAAAGTACCGTAAGTTTAATAGAAACTGTTAACAAAACTGAGAAATTAAGTCATGAACCAGTTCTTATTCTGTTCTGTGGTGAAAACAAACTTATGTGGAAACAAGACCCAGTGTGCAAGAGTCAGAAAGCTGAACATTAACGTTATTAAGGGAAATGCCACATGTTATTGCACTGTGTATTCTGATGTTGTCAAACATTTTTTATAAAGTATGACTTACTTTTTAAATAAAATGTTAATGAACTCCCTTTCTCCGAGCATGTTTTACATGTATGTGAATTATGTATCTGTTTAAAATAAGATTTACCTGATCTGAATACTTCCTATCAGTCTCAACATTCAAAGTGAAATCTGTGATAAATATTTAACCTTTAAATATTAAATCACCTTTAGGTGATAAAAGCAATTTTGAACTTGCGATTTTAAAAGGTTTCTTTAAATTAAAATATATGATTACTAAAACCATAGATTTAAAATTTTTCAAGTTCAGGTTGTTGCAATCTAATAATCACAAACTTAACCCACCGTTCCTTGAAGGAGGGACAGGAGACAATCAAGTCAGGAATTGATTGGGAACGATTTACCTCAGACTGACCTGGATCCGCCATCTTGTGAAGGGTCTGGCTGCGCTTAAATTCTAAAATTTTGTTTAAAGTTCAAATTAATTTAACATAAGATTCATGACAGGTATTGTTGCAATCTTTAAATAAAGTTCACTTTTGACACTTTGTTTTTATTACTTTATTTCTGGGAACAGCACTTCCACAAATGTACATCATAGCGCCCTCTACTGGTCTTCAATGAACTACAATCACAAAACACAGTATTATTTTATGCAGACATGAATATGTGAATAATTATCCAGGCTACCACAGGCATTGACAATTTAAAAAGGTTCAAGTACAATAATTATTTACTCTGAACAGTCTTATATTTTCATATTTAGGACCACAGTTTTAATCACAAGAAACACGGTCATATTATAGAAGTCAGGGAAAAGTCTACAGCACAATATTTTGAACATTGATTTTAATCTCTACATTGACAGTACACTTTTAAAGTTTGGTGTCCACACTGTGCTTCAGGAACGGATGAAGACGTGTCGTGTGCTACCCAATAGAGAACCAGTCAGGACTGGTCCAATAGTAGGAGAGTGCCAGTTGGAGTTTACAATAGTAAGCAGTGTCAGTCTGAAGCCAGACACTTAGCACCTCAGATCAGTGACCTCTAGGGAATAGAGAGAAAATACGTCTCCATTCCCTCCCAAAAGCCCGTGCCTGAGGTCCTTCCATACAAGTCAACACCAAACTCTAAAAGAGGTCAGCAGCTAAGGCTATAGAGGGAAGTAAGTTGGAGTGCGGCCTCGTAGGAGGAAGAGCCTGTGAGCCTCACACCCCTCCTAAGGGTGACTGGCACCACTCAGTACTGTAGAGGAGACAGAGCAAACATCGAGGTTCTAATAACTGATAAAGGTGTTGAATGTTGACCAGCCCACAGCCTTAAGTATGTCTGTGAGTGAAATCACCCGAGCCAGTGCCCACTAGGTGACCGATTTGCCTTTGACCTAAATGTGAAAGGCAGAAATCGCAGCAGTATACACCTTGAGTAACGAAGGGGATAGTGTCCGATCAAACCACTGAAGGAGAAAGGTCAGCACAACTCTGATAGCTCATGTCCTAGGAGAAGAACACCATTCGAAAAACTGACCCCACTTCCCAGCATAACTCCCTCTGGTAGAGGGCGCTAACAAGTAGTTCAGTGTCCTGATCACAGTGGGTGGTAAAGGTTCGGGATCCACTGCGGATAGATAAGCCATACGTGTAGGTCTGTTACAACAGGTAACCATTCTCTGTTGGGCAAGAAGAAACTTGTAAGGGTCCTCCCTGAGCTTGCACAAAATCTGTGCTAGGAGGCTCACTGGTGGAAAAGCGTAGAGGCATCTGTCCCGAGGACAGTGACAGAGCATAGTAGAGCTAGCAATAGGTGTTGTTGGGGGAGGCAAACAGGTCTATTCGTGCCTCCCCAAACATGTCCCAAATCTGCTGGACAGCCAGGGGATGAAGGCACTGTGTTGGGAGTGAACCTGGACAGTGGATCCTTGATCAGATTGGTCACACCGAGGATATGGACAGCCATAAGAGACAGAAACTTGCTCTGATTCCAGAGGAACAAGCATTGGGTGAGGTAATGCAGGTGGCGGGCACATACGCCGCCCTGGTGGTTGATGTATGCCACAACAGCCATGCTGTCCATCCTGACAAGCACATGATGACCTCGGAGGAGCGGGCCAAAGCGCCCCAACACCATGATGACTGCAACTAGCTAGAGACCGTTGATGTGCCAATGGGACAGGTGTCCAAGACCCGGACTCACATTGGGAATCACACACGGCGCCCCATATCTGAGAGGCATCCGTGCACACGACCTTGCATTTGGTGATTGCCCCGAGGGGAACCCCAGAGGAAAAGAAGGCCACAGACCTCCAAACCTTCAAGTGAGGGAGACACCGGTCTGTCTGGGACAAATGGAGATATCCCCGGCGCCGTGCCCAATTCAGAATCCGTGAGCAAAGCCATTGCTGAAGTGATCGCAAGTCTAAGTGGAATCAGTGAGACTGCAGGTGTAATATGCCCCAGGAGCCTCTGAAAATCAGTCGGTTTCACAGATATGAATACTTCTCCGGAAACGATTGAAAGGCAACAAGTATTTTATAGTCGTTCACTCAGGACAAATAAATAGCAAATAAAAGTGAGTAATTTTCAAAAAATGGAAGGACACAAAGTAAAGTGAACACCTGCTCAGTTCCAAGGAAAACAAGATTTGCTAGAGGAGTTCTGTCCACGGCAACGATGGAAGAAATTTTTAGATGACTAAATAAGTATCTTTTAAAAGTGGTTGAAGCAAAAATACTAACAGAAGTAGTTGATAATCTCCAAGTTATGATTCAGTTTGAGTAACAACCACTGCTGGAAAGTCTTCGTTGGACTCCTGAGCTTTAGAGTGAAACCTTGCATCCCACCACCGCTCAGATGTTATAAATGCCAACGATATAGCTGCAATGTGCAGAAATAAGGTTAGATGTGGAAGATGTGGTGGTAACCATGAGTATGGACAGTGTGGGGAAAATGCATAAGTAAAATGCTGCAACTGTAGGGGTAATCACAGTGCCTCATATAGAGACTGTGAAATTAGCCAAAAGACTGAGAAACCGCAACAAATTAAAGTAACTCGAGGAACTACCTATGTGGAGGCAGTGCAGAAAGTAGAAAGGATGTAGACAAGAAAAACTTTATCCTAATCATGATTGAAAGGATAAACTTTGCAGCTCAAACAAGTTGCAGAAAAGAAAAGATCAAAATCACATCAATTCATATTGTCTTTTCATAACATTGGAATATAAATAATATGTTAAATTTACAGCAGTCATCTTTTAACACATAAATCTTGGTAGGTGGCGGTAATGCAAACTGCCATAAAACATCATCAAAAGAAGAAATTATTATTATTATTATTATTATTATTTTCCTTTTAATGAAACGTTGTCTAACAAATACCAATAGAACAACACTTCTTTCAAGCATTACTATTACGATTACTTAAGGTAAATAAAAAAACTAGGAGGACAACGTGAAGAAATGTAATCGTTCCCCGTTTCAGGTCAGTAGAAGGCGCTAACGTTCCTCATACGTTGGTGTGAACCCTCGTAAAACGCCACGAAGAAAAAGCTTCGCTTGCTTTTCGTTACTGCACGGGAAATTACCTCCAGAAAAACACAGCTCACGATCACGACTTAACAAAATGTAAGACTACATTATTTTTTCAGCTTTGTTTGTTCTTACACAAAATATATGAATCTTGATGAAAATTAAAGCAAATGCATGTGATGCACTTGATGAAAAGGAGCCATCTTACCCTGGTGACGCGAAATGTTTAGTTTAGGGGTTAACCCAAAAATACAATTTGTATTTTTTCTTATAGGATATATCCATCGGTTGGTTATCAATTTATGTTTATATTCATTAAGTGATGGTTTACTGACTTTAACGATTCCGCTAGCATTTATACTGTACATATAACGCTACAGCGTTACAAAAATTTTATATTGTGATAATGAGATAACAATACAAGTACACAGTTTCAACAAAAATATGCTGGAACTGGGAGATATTTTAAATATTATATAAATAAATTAATTTAAAATAAATAAATGTTAGAAAATTTGTAATATTCATAAACGGAGTGGGGTAGATCAAACTTTCAAAGGTCCATATATTAGTTTAACTCTTTTCAGCTGGTAGATCAATGTTGTTTGTTTTACCATGGCTAGCATGTTCTTATCTGCCCCGTGGATGTCAAATTATTTTACGCCTGACTTGACTGGTGTCTTTTCACAGAATCGTTGCTGAGGTGGTTAGCCAACTCTTTTTCAGCTGAAGAAAACACCATTGCTGGAGTTGAACCTCATTTCGCTCCGTCGACATTAAAGTAGGCATCAAGTGCATTATGGGAAGATCAAGTGAAATTACAAATGATGTGAAAGAAAAGATAATTTCTTACCATAAATCTGGTAAAGGATACAGAGCCATATCGAAGCTCACAGGAGTACACAAATCAACCGTCAGAGCCATAGTCCACAAATGGAAAACACTTGGAACTGTAGTGAATCTTCCCAGAAGTGGCCGACCAGCAAAAATCTCCCCAAGCGCCGAACGTAAACTCATCACAAAAGTGACAAAGAATCCTGGCATAACAACTAAAGAGCTGCAGGCGTATCTAGCCTCAACTAATGTCAATGTTCATGGGGCTACAATCAGAAAAACTCTCAGGGTGCTTGGCTTTGAGAGAGTGGTTGAAACGGATATACTCTGTGTTAAGGAAGAAGCGGAGTCTTGCGATTCTGAGAGCGAAACCGACAAAGGGGCAGAGACTTGCGATGCTGAAGAAAAAAACGAGAAAGTCTGTGTTAAAGAAGAAAACGAGTCTTGTGACTCTGAAAGTGAAACTGAGCAGCAGTGTACAAATGAGTCTTGAGGAGAAGCTATGGTGTGAATCTTAACATACTTTCAGCTACCTGCTCTTCAAAGGTTGGCCATTTTTTTCTTCTGGGCTCAAAACAATTTTATGCTTTTAAAAAGTACATCCAGGCACAAATATGTTGTGAAACAAAACAATATGCAGTGAGTGTCAAGGATATACGTACTATCTAGGAACTACCGTCAAAAAACAGGTGAACAAGCGACAAACTACGAAAACAGTTTACTGCAGATCAAAATTATCACTACGTCTGGACCCTGTGATGTATGGCAATTCAGATCAGCCTCACCGGCCTCCCCTGACTGCACATCTCTAGTCTGGACATGCCGTTGTCAGAGGCAGTAGCTGCGCTTCCATCCACCTATTATTACACAGATTTTGGAAATGGGCATAAAAATGATGCACACAACTGATTAGGATAAACTTTTCATCCCATTCGAAAAAATGCATATAAATTACGATGGAAATAAATGTACAGAATAAATGTGTTTTTCTTTCGGAACTGGGCACGGTGGGGCTGTGTTAACCAATGAAGCGGTTCTAAAATTCCTACAGTCAGTCGTCAAAAGTTGTTTGCGATCATCACTGTCTCGAACTGTGTCTCCAGAAGCAAGATGACATGAATGCACGTGTTCAAAGTGCATCTACGTGTTCAAAGTTATTACAGACAAATAAAGGCTTCTCATAGTGCAGCAACTTTCATTTTTCTTTTGGCACCAGTTTCTCAGGAAGTGACTTTTTTTTTGTCTCTATGAATGGAAACCGTGCTTTTTTTTTTTTTTTTTTTTTTTTTTTTTTTTTTTTTTTTTTTTTTTTTTTTTTTTTTTTT
>SRMA01026031.1:206679-298291 GCA_007224835.1 Danionella cerebrum
AGAAGTCACACGGTAAACCACTTTTATTTTAGCTTCATACTTCTGATAAAACTATTTTAGCAATTTTACTTTCTCCAATTATGAAGTTAAGGTGAAGCACATGTTTATGACAGTAAAACAACGACCTAGCTAATGTATACCCTTATAAACTTGTAGACTAGCTAAGCTATTTATATAAATAAAATATTTTAAAAATCAGGCTTGTTCACCATTCTGCCACGGCGAATAAAGCAGGTTGGGCTTTTTTATGCTCCTTTGTCCAAAATGGGGAATGAGGAAAAAAAGTCAGAATCTAAACTCAGAATCTCCTGCTCTCACGCCCACTTCAACATGTAGCTGAACACACGTTTACCGGTGTGTGATAAGATCTGTTTGAAATGATTTCTATCGATAATCAGTCCTCTCCATTTGTGTAGATTCACTTTTATGCCTTTTTTTTTCAAGACTGTCATTATGCCTGGTGATGTTTTTGCAGATGTAACTTATTCTTATATTTAATAAGAAAAAAAATGTATTACTTTCGGCTTCTCTAGTAGCATGTTAGATTTTAGTTAACTGTGTAATACGCCTCAGAATAGCTCCATTGAAAACTATAACTCAGAGTTTGGTGAGTATGTCGTGTGTTGATTCCCCAAGCAACAGAGTTGTCCATCATAACGTCTGATCTCACTGTCCAGCATGACCACCCTTTAACCGGAGTCCCCCTCTGCTTCGGACCGGAATCTTGCAGTGATTAAGCTTCCTAACCCACTTACAAAGATTAATATTGTAAACTTGTAAAAATAAGTACTCGTGTCTTCTTGACTGTCGCCTTGTTACAAATTGCTTTGTTGATTTCATCCAAACTGTATGTTACTTTGAATAAGAAAGTCCTCTACACACCGATCCAAATCTTTGGCCCAAAGTTTCATAAGCCATAGCGCCTCGTTCAAAAACTATGGGAGCTCGCACATCTGACCGAAAGGACCAATTAATCTCATATTATTGAGATGTATTGTTTTAACTAATTTACACAGTTTATGTGCATAGTATGATGCAAGTGGCAGACTTTGTCTTTTATTTAAATATTTTGGGTTGTAATAAAGAAAATACAAAGTGCACTCATAGGTGAACAGAAAACAGTGAGTTTTATTGTTTAAGTCATTTACAGTGGTACCCCGAGATGAGAGTTACAAAAGGTTTCGTGGGAAAGTTTTTGAAAGGCGAAGAAAAATTTGAGATACGAACAACCACAAGCAGTTCTGTTCTATTATCAGCAAGTTTAGTCTGGCGTCACGCTGTGCTTCTGGGTCCTGGCGCTCCTATCTCCCAGTGCAAAAGGGTCTGATGCGCTTCAAAACACTTCAACAACACAGCGAAACATTATGTATAGATAACTAATAATGTGCTGTAACAAATGTTAGAATCGAGGTGTCGTAAAAGAAATAACATTTATAACGTGGAAAGTGCTGTTAGAGAAACCCTGTGACTCGTTCTCAGAAGCGTCTCTCCATCTGTCTCCGCTTGTGCTTGAAACCGTGTTGGTGTTTGTAATTCACGAAATATCTCGAGAAAGTTAACTTTCATACGTAGTGTCGTAATGTTTTCTACATCTGTTCCGCCTCCTCCGACACATCGCTTCACTCTCAAGGTAAGGTTTCACATTTGTGTACATATTACGTATTTTACTTGTGTTTTATTTTGTTTTATTATCATTTATTACATTAACAATGTGTAGAGTTAAGGATTGAAGAAACGTTTTATGATTTTTTTTTTCTGGTTTTCCATTTTTTTCATCTACTTATTCTGTTGTTTCTGAGAGCTGTTGCACGGATTAGGCGCTTTACGTGTAAAACTTGCTTCCAGATATGAAATGTTCGAGATACGAACGTCACCCTGGAACAGATTAATTTCGTATCTCGGGGTACCACTGTATTTCAAAAGCTATTGTAAAACAAGTATTACTACAAAGGCCGTATGGAACTTTTGGGACGGTCGCTAAATATGTGCATATTAAAGGTCCAACGTGTAGCTAACTTAATGCCAGAATCTGTGGGGTGGGGTCTGGTTATAGTGGATCTGGTGTGTAGGTGTGTGTGTGTGCGTGCGCGTGTGTGTTGAGCTGGCAACAGCAATGGAGTCTGTGCTGACCTGCAGTGTTGCTCCTCAGACTTTGGGCGTACCTGGCCATTTAGAAGTTTAAAAAGAGTATGCGTTGTTATTAAAAATGCATAAGTAAAGTTGGTAATAAAGTTAGTTTGGTTAGAGAAGAATTGGATTCTTGATCCCTTGGAAAAACACTCCGATCCTTTAAGTGGCGCCAGTACGCAATCCGCATCAAGTCTATGATTTGCTCTGGTTCCACTGGGAAACAACACCACACACAAATACACGAAAGAAAGAAATAAAGCTAACGCTACCATTTTAAATAGGTTTCTGTAACGTTGTAAAAACACCCGAACGTTTGCTGGAAAGAAATGTAAAGGTTTCTGTGAACCTACATCAACGCTCTCTATGAAAAGGTAACGTTAGCCATTTTAATGCATTAACATAGTTACACATAGAACACTGCGAGTTTGTTGCCACTTTATTTAATATTCCAACAAGTGTCATCACATTTGGTGATGTTTACGCTTTTCGTTTGTTTTGCCCAAACGAGTTCGCCTAAATACGTGTGAACGTGAAGTAACCTGAAGCTAAAGAGTTAGCTAACTTACTTAGCATTGCTAATGCAACAATAATGTTAACGTTAAGGTACCACTCCGAAAAAACATGTTATTTGAACGACCTACACTTGAGATGGAAATCTGTATAAATCCCAGACTAAAAGCCATAACGTTTTGATTTAGTTCTGAATATTCGACGTAAACTTTTACAGAGTTCTTTCTCTGTTGGTGAGAAGGTGAATTGGGATAAAATTCTGTTTACATTCTGGACGTTTTCTCTTTGCATCAATCTTAATACAACCCGTTTAATTGCAAGCAATATTATGGATGTTATTAAATAATTTAACTGGATTCGGTCTACACAAATCTACTTCTATGTTAAATTTTACAGTGAGTGGAGGTTTAAAAGCACTTGTTTTTTTTTTTGTTTGTTTTTATAATATTCCTTCAGTGTTCGGGTCTACACCGTCACTTTTTTTAAAATTTTAGATGCTTTTACAATCTCATAATATATGTTGATTGCATCAAGACGTTTTGACATAGGACTTCTATTTTAACAAAATGAAATTTATATCCAGACTAAAAACTCAACTATTTAAATGTGGGTTCACTTTTTTTCTCTAAAATATAATGCTTCTTACCCATGCCGTTTTTCTTCGATCTGTTTTATTGTTCTGTAAACCAGGATACAGATTTAACAAGCCCAGAACTACACAGTATGATGTTGCTAATGAGCTCATGGTGTCTTGCAACTAAGAAAACATTACTTCCTTCATTCATTCATTTTCCAACCCCTTTATTCCCTTTTGGGGTCACATGGTCTGCTGGTCAGCGCACATTGGGCGAGAGGTGGGGGTACGCCCTGGACAGTACACCAGTCCATCGCAGACTAAGAAAACATTTGTTAATTAATAATATTTGTTATAATTTTGTGTTTTCCTAATGTAGTGACAGCACAAGTCCATCTTGGCTGTTAACAACAAAATTATCTCGAGTATTTGGCATAAGGGTTGAGGTTGGATGTGAGGAAAATCCAGTAGTTTGGCTTTGACTCCGCTTGCCATGATTCAAAGATGATTAAGGCCACGTTCATGAGCTTTTTGACTCCACATGTAAAACAAATAATATTTATTTTATTACAGCACTGTTATTAACTTTATAAATGCAATATTAATTGTGGAAAATCCCTTTGTATTTTTGGCCTATACAAAAATCCCCATTTACCTCCATTCCTCCCACAGCCATGCTCTAGCCACGCCCCCTGCAGACTAACCTTAATTTGTCATTCAGAATTCAGCAGAATCCAAACTTTCTCTGAATTGTTCTTCTGCACGAATCTGTTGCTCTCACACTTCCGGATCACACTGTACGTCAGCGATGCATAGAGATGAGCTATACTAGCGATTTATCTGATCAATTCATCTGATCGATTAGTGGGCAGTGCTAGGATCAGCTCACAAAAACAGAACATATACAATTTTATTTAATGAAAGATTGAATAAAACTTGAGGCATACTTCACCCCTTTGCCAGACCTCAATGTCTTCAATATGTGAGTCAAAATAGTCAACATTCAGGAAATAACAACTATTAATTTCACTCTGTATGCACTGAAGCATGTACTGAATGGTCTACACTGTAATTTCTCTATTTTGACACACTAGCCCAATGAGATACTTTCCATGTGCCTGAGTATAATACAATTGGAATACACACTTAAATATTCCGAAATCCGTGGTTCTTTTGGTTTTTAATTGATTTGCTTCAAGGTATTTTGTAAGAATGAACAAAAATATTTAGAAATGAGTTTTCTTCGCAGAATCGTTGCTGAAGGGGTTGGAGAACTCTCTGTCAGCTGAAGTAAACAGCCATTGGAGAACATCGAAATTAAAGTTGCCTCCAAGTGCATTATGGGAAGATCAGGTGAAATAACAAAGGATGTTAAAGAAAATATAATTTCCCACCACAAATCTGGCAAAGGATACAAATCCATAGCGAAGCTCACAGGAGTACACAAATCAACCGTCAGATCCATAATCCGCAAATGGAAAACACTTGGAACTGTGCTGAATCTTCCCAGAAGTGGCCGACCAGCGAAAATCTCCCCAAGCGCCGAACTTACACTCATCACAGAAGTCACAAAGAATCCTACCATAACCACTAAAGAGCTGCAGGCGTCTTTAGCCTCGACCAAGGTCAATGTTCATGGGGCTACAATCAGAAGAACTTTGAAGGTGCTTGGCTTTGAGAGAGTGGCTGAAACGGACAGAATGAGTGGTAAAGAAGCGGAGTCTTGCGGATCTGAGAGTGAAGCCAATAAAGTCTCCTTTGAAGAGTTCAAGTCTGGCAATGCTGATAATCTAACAGACAAAGTCCATGTTAAAGTCGAATCTGAGTCTTTTGATTCTGAGGGTGAAATAGAGAAAGTCTGCGTCAAAGAAGAAACTTTGTCTTGTGACTCCGAGAATGAAACGGACACCGAGTGTACAAAAGAAGACGCTGAGTCTTGTGGTTTTGATCAGAATGTTTTACAGAAGTAGATGTGAGAAGAATGAGCGTATGTCTTATAGAGCTTCAGCTCCCAGCAATCTAATGGGGTAAGTGAAGTTACAGGGATAGACCGTATGTTCCACCATCATGGGAACAAACACGGCACATTCGACAAGCAGTTTAATGCGTTTTAATCAAAATGATAAACGCTTCCCGGTGTTGTTCAGTCTGAACTGAGTGCCTTAAGACGGAGAATTTTGAATCTCTGCAGCTGATGCAGACGTGAAGCAGATTTCCATCTAGGACTCTCAGTCTCAAAGTCTGAAACTTTTGAAGGGGTTTTTTTTTTTAACCTCTTTAGAAAATGGAGTCTAGCCAACTACCAATTCTAACCAATGAAATGTAACAAGGTGACATGAGGCAAAGGCTTCGTTTACACTGCAGATCTTGATTCTCAATTCTAATTTGATGCCTATTTTACCCATTTTTATCATACGTGTATCCGATTTGGTCATGTACACTCGCCATAGCAACATGCACAAGGTTTCCAGGATGTTGCATTGAAATGCTCAGTGATGGCTCTTCACTGTAAGCAAAATTTGTTAACCTCATACTGAATCATCTTTTTTTTTGTGAAAAATTGGAATTGGGTCACAATCGACTGGGAGTGTAAATTGGGCCAAAGACATATGTGCTACGTGTCACTATCAAAATAGAATGAAGCCACATTTAAATGTCATTTGGCTCCCAAAAAGCAATGACATTAGCTCTTGTGTGATATTTGATGGGAAATTTTTATCCAAAATGTTTTTACAAGTTTTTCAGGGAAATGCATTTCCTCCCACAGTCTCTCGGACTCTTCACACATGTATTTGCTGAATTCTACAATGTATATATGGCCTTTATAAATCAATTTCATTGTTTGTGCATACATGTGATTCTGATTTAAGTTTTTAATTTAGGTCCTATGGATATTAAAGTTTGATGTATGATATGTTCTGAGCTGTTCATATCATTACATTTAAACCAAAAATCAAATCTTAGCAAATAAAGATAATCTCTTAAGTTCCTTTAAATAACAAGAATAAATCAAATAAAAAAGGAAACCATGTCTGACTGACATTGTGCCTTTTGTGGAAGTTAACTTTTGTCAGTGAACATTGACTCAACTTATGAAAGCAGAAAACTGAGCTGAGGTTTTTTTTTTCCAAGTAATGCATACTTTTGCTTGAGCACGATGTGAACTTTGTATGTGAAGTAAATTGTTTAAATTTAATATAAATTGTTGAAACCAGTGTTTATTACAAATGTAAATGAAGATAGTACATGTAAAATGAATCAAATCTTCTCATTCTTATTTAAAAGCATGCAATTTTGGATATGTGTGGAAGAAAATGGACTGTATTACAAACTGCTAGGAAAGTCAGGTGCCACCAATCATCGATGTTATTACCCAAGACAGAAACATCTTCGCAAGACGCTTACTCGTTTGGCTGACCTCCATTTTTCTGTAATAAAGGCCTTTACACACACCTATGGGTTTACTTTTGTGTCTGTGTCATGAGCTCTCTGCTTCTTTTTTTGGCGTTAAAGAATTGTGCACAGGCACTCTCCTGAACGCTAGGTGGCGCTTTGTTGAACTGCAATTCACACGGTGGCGCAGAAGAGATTCACACTGAGCCTGTGATGGGAAGTTCGGATCATTTTACGGCTCGGTTCTTTCTTTGAGTCTCGTTCAGCAAAATTAATGAATCTTTTTCCGAGTCGTTTTGTTCATTCCATTAATTTTAGTAAAATACAAATAAATATTGTGTCCTCCATCCCTAACACATCTGCTAACGTTATATTCACATTACAAATAAAACAAAACTAAAGTCCTAGATAAAAAAAAAAAATATATATATATATATATATATATATATATATATATATATATGTTAGGCCTTCCTGGGTATTTTTAGTCTGGTTCACCTCACCTCTGATCTGTGTTTATTTGAGGTTTTCCAATGCGGGGTTTGAGTTCTGTCACCTCCTGTTCCTGACCATATATCTTCTACTTTCGGCTGTTTCCACCTAACTCTGTCCTCAGTATCCTCTACTCTTGCACCAACTACCTTCATGTCCTCTTTCAGCACATCCATATATCTCCTCTTTGACCTTCCTCTTGACCTCTTGCATGGCATCTCCATCTCCAACATCCTTCTACCAGTATAACCACTATCCCTCCTCTGCACATGTCCAAACCATCTCAACCTGGCCTCTCTGACTTTGTCTCCAAAACAACCAACCTGAGCTGTCCCTCTGATGTGCTCGTTCCTAATCTTGTCCATCCTCGTCACTCCTAAACTGAACCTCAACATCCTCATCCCCGCTACTCTTTTACTTTTTCTCCAACCTAAGAACAGTAAAATTAACATGATTGTGTAAAATTAAGTAAATTGACATTGACTAAACCTTACATTTGTATTATTGTGTCTTGAAAAGGCAAAACCAGTGTTTTAATGGTATATACAGGACACGTTCCAGGTTTTTTCAAATGCTTTTTATTTGTTCTTGTACACAAATGGTTGTATTTGTGTTTCCCTGCAAAATGTAAGTATGTTTTGCAGTTTATGGGCCACATATGGCCTGTGGACTGTCAGCCAGATAAAGTATCTGGGCCACATAAAACTTTTAGCCATTTTTACAGGGTGTGGGCCGCATCTGGGCCAAAGAGAAAAGGTTTGTGTCTGTTTTCAGTATATGGGCTGATTTACATGTATATGTATATACATGTATATACATGCTGATGTACATGTATATGTATATACATGTATATGTAGTACATGAGTTATCTTTATATGTATATATACATATATATATATATATATATATATATATATATATATATATATATATATATATATATATATATATGTATATATATAGATATATATGTATATATATATGTATGTATGTATATATATATGTATGTATATATATATGTATGTATGTATATATATGTATGTATGTATATATATATATATATATACATACATATATGTATGTATATATATATAGATCATTGGTAGTGAAAAGAAGGGATAACATTGTGATATGGCTTGAGTTTTTACGGCCATATTCCGGCACAGAAAAAAATCACATTGGCACAAAAGTGTGTATATATATATATTGTATTTTTTGTGAAACAAGTTGCACATTGTTTTGACCTTTGTCTTTGTTTTTTTTGGAGGGGGGAGGGGTAACAAGTATTTTTTTTTTTGTAAAATGTCAGGACCGTTGTGGATTTATTGTGTAATGTGATGACAAAAAAGTATTTTAGAAATCTGGTATAATTATAATATCACGCATTGCCGCACACACGATGATTTATTAGAGCAAATTGTAATGTGGCAAATAACGCTCAAAAAAATTTCCCCGGGCTTCTCGGCTTCTAGGGTTTAATGACGTCACTATCTCAAGTAAACAGTCCTCTAGTTGCACGTAGCTCGAGTGACCGCTAGGCGTCGCTCTATCAGTTGGAGCAGAGGGTTTCTCGCGTGTGACGCTTCCACACGGAACCAACCACCGCCAGACTCACAAATAAACACAGAACGAGGCCTCGAGTCGACTTCTCCAGCTCACGACGTTATTAATCACACCAAGGTACGAGTTTTTTTTATAAAGGTTGGTAGCCGTCACAATTCGGGTGGGTGTAAATGAACATTTATGACGATATGCTAAATATGAAGGCAAACGGTTTTTAGTGAAACTACAAATATATTTTTGAAAACGAGCAATGTCCCTAACTAAAGACTGATTATTAAATACTGTGTTTCGGTCTGTCTGCTTGTGATTCTTTTATTCCCATAACTTTATTTTTCATTAATGGGGATTTTCAGCGACAGTTTAATGTTACGTTTGTAACGTCACCTGGAGCTAGCGGGTTAACTTGCCTAGCATCACTTATGAGTTTTTTACATTCTGTATAAAAGTTAGCACCTAGGAAACATTTCACCCCTAACATTACAAAACTAACAGTTTATGTTTAAGATGTAGACATTGCAGGAGCATTATACACACACACAGGTTGTATTTCCTCTCTCTGTTCACGGAACGCAATGGGAAACTTTAACGTTACCTGGGGGACTTGTTTCGACCCAATTTGAAGCATTTTGTAATGTTTTATTTTTTGTGTGGTAGATTTTTACGGGAATTTTTAAAACGCGAGCTGTGTAAAAACAAGCAATCACATGATAAGATTAATTTTAGTTCAAAATTTGCGCCAATTAAACTTATAATATTATTGAGAATATATTTACATCCGCATACAGATCTACGTTACTTTTACAACGTCATTCTATATATGTATGTATGTATATGAATATTCTTACAAATTCATTACTACTCTCTAAAACAGTATTTTTGATTAGAATTGGAAGTAATAAAATATATTTACAGAGGTGAACCCATGTTTTAGGAACATATTTTTTGAGTTTTAAATGTGAAAGCGAGTTACAGTGTTTAATAAAGTGGTACCTCGAGATACAAAACTAATCCGTTCCAGGGCTGCGTTCGTATCTCGAACAATTTGTATCTCGAAGCAAGTTTTACATGTAAAATGCCTAATCCATGCAACGGCTCTCTGAAACAACAGTATGTTGATAAAAAAAAAATAGAAATCCGGAGAAAAATCAAGTAACGTTTCTTCAATCCTTAAATCTACACATTGTTAATGTAATAAATGATAATAAAACAGAATAAAACACATGAAAAATACATAATATGTACACAAATGTGAAACCTTACCTTGAGAGTGAAGCGATGTGTCGGAGGAGGAGGAACGGATACAGAAAACATTACGACATGAAGATATTTCACGAATTACAAACACAAACACGGTTTCAAGCACAAGCGCAGACAGATAGAGAGACTCTTCTGAGAACGCGTCACTGGGTTTCTCTAAGTTGTGCTACAGAACAGCACTTTCCACGTTATAAACGTTATTTCTTTTACGACACCTCGACTCTAACATTTGTTATAGTACATTATTGGTAATTAGGGGTGTAACGCTACGCTAAAATCGTATTCGGTTCGGTACAGTGTCTTAGAGATTTGGTTCGGTTAATTCGGTTCGGTACAAAACAATAAGCTGCCAATACACAATAGAATTCTTGCATACAATTTATAAAAGTGACACATTTGGGTGAAATTTTAAATAAATTGCACTTTATAAAGAAATACACATTTTTTAAATAAAAAATTAAAAACTGCAACTAGTTAGGACCTGAAAACTTTTAACACTAGCAACAGCTTCAGCTTGTATATCAACAAAACTAACTATTCAAATTTTACGTTTTTGGCTAAAAAGATTAACCGATCCACATTTTCTGAAGAGAGCACAGATCTGGTTATAATATCTCCAGCAGTAGAAAATGTTAGATGTGTTGCCTGCCCGATCTCCGTGGAACAATGTCGGCATACAACTTTAAATTTATCCACTCGTCTATCCCCGTTATGTATTTTAACAGAGAAGCCAAAGTGTTCTCAAACAGGAGACCGTAGTGAGGTGGGAGGGTCTTCAAGCTCTGGCTTCTGCCATTTTCTTTCTCGTGCTCTGCTACTCGTGGCGTGCAGCTCTACTGTGCATCACTCAATAGCGTCCGTGCGGAAACTCGCCTAGGAACATTGTTTCGCTGCGCTTAATTTCGCGCTAATAATACATTTATATTATTTATAAAAATGCTGAATACCGAAACACAAGTGTACAGAACCGAACAGGCCGTACCGAAACGGTTCAATACATCCCCGTGAACCGTTACACCCCTAGTTGCTACCCTTGTTGAATGTGGGTCGGAATGTCTAGACTTAACAAGATTAAATTTGACCATTTCTCAATCTCCTTTTGCCACAACGATCAAGCAATGCTTTACATGATTGAAAAGTTTTGATTTCCTGTAGTGAAAGAAATCGTCAGCCGTGTATTTATTGTTATATGGAGTTAAATAAGTGAAGGACCACTTCAAGTCATTGTACTCTTCACCTGCCTACCTCTGTTTTACGCATCACTATAATCTGGGCTGATCCGAGAGTGTGACGCCACTCTGTCTTGTTTATTTCCCCTGCTGTAAAACCCTCAAACACTGGGTCAGTGATTTATCAGGGCTGATGGGGTCAGTTGTGCTAGCATTTTGATTTATCCATGTATCCTGTAAAAGAGCTTATCGTTACTTTGCATGTATTATGTATGTGAATCTTGACATGTTTATGATTGCACAATCTGAGTTGGTGCTGCATGCTGTTGAAAAGCTGTCTGTAAACAAGAAACTCCAAGAATCGCTACGTGGGTAATGCTATTAATAACCCAGTTAAACCCAGTTGGCCACTCCATTTATTTTCTCAACCTTCAGTCTCTCTTGTCTTTGACATGTGCCATGTTAAGCATCATCACTACATGTAAACAATAACTGTTAAGATTCATGATCCGTGCTGCTAAAAATAACTGACCCAATGCTTGTCACTCCAGATGAGCTTCATTGTGCTGCTCTAATCCCTTCTCTTTAAAAAGAACTGTTCATCATACCAATCTGCAGACTGCTCAGAAGTATACCAAAAACCATCTCCAAGCGGTTTGACACTGAGGTGACGAGGAAAAAACACGAAATAATGGGCTTTAGTGGAACTTTGTCAATGATTTCCAGGCAGTTATGACAAGTCACTATTTGGTAACAGACTGACTGCACCACAAAAGATTGAATATGTCCTGTCCAAATTGTCAAGCGCTTCGAAACGCTAACCCTTAGAAGTCCAGGCCTTATATTTTTGCTATGTTTCAATTTGCTCTAATAAAATTACCTTTAAGACGTTTTTGTGTCAAGTTTTTATGTTTTATAACAAAAATCAAAAATACATCGCCCCCAAAAAAGCCAAAAGACAAGGTCAAAACAATGTGAAAATAATATAAAAAAAGACAAACCTTGATGGCCCTGATGGCATTCTGGTCATGCATTTTCTCACATTTTAGATTGTGTCATAACTCTTGAAATGTACCTTTAAAACACAAAATATCAAACTAATAACCTGTTTGAAACCTACACATTATATTTTAAATAAATAAATCTTCTGATTGATTATGATTCCAAATCAATCAGACTTCTGAGGGTTAATAATGGGTGTAATTGATATTGTATTTGCATTTATTGCATTGATGTGGCATATAGAACTTCATCAAACTTTGATACTACAACACATTATGTATGTATGTATGTATTATTTACATATATTTCTAATAGTTGACATGCTGTTCTTATGTCTATACTGAGATTTTACCGTAAAGATATTACATGTTTTTTTATTTTTATGATAAACACGGAGACTCAAGTACTAAAAGCAAACTAGAGGTGTAATGATCTATTCACCCCACAATAGCAATGCGGGATTGAGAAATCAAGATCCTAAACATTTTTTACAAGATTGGAACCATTCATTCATTCATTCATTTTTAAACCCGCTTATTCCTTTTCGGGATCACGGGGGTCTGCCGGTGCCTAGCTCCAGCACACATTGGGCGAGAGTCAGGGTACACCCTGGACAGGTCGCCAGTCCATCGCAGGGCATCACACACTCACACATTTACACCTAAGGGGAATGTAGATTATTCAATTAACCTAACCACATGTTTTTGGGATTGTGGGGGAAACTGGAGTACCTGGAGGAAGCCCACGCAATCACGGGGAGAACATGAAAACTCCTTCCAGGAAGTGGAACCGACAACCTTCTAACTGGAATGCCACAGTGCTACCCACTGCGCCACCGTGCTGCCCTACGATTGGAACCAATTCTGGAAAAAAAACAAAGTCTTGCATAACCATATTTTGTTACATGTGTTAGCATGCCATGAGGTTGTGGGATGAGGTTCTAAAAAGCAGACCATGTTAAGCCAAGGCATGCCTTTCTCTGATTGGCCAGAAAGAATTGCAAGCATTATTACAGTGTGTGACGACCACATAACTGTTTTTACTTTTGATTATGATCTTGAAGACCTTGCAAGATTCATGTATGTTTCAAACAGATATATTTCAAAATGGAGATGCATGTGGTTGTTTCAACCAGATTTTCTTTGCTTTGCAGTTACTTCCTGAAGGTCTTAAATGCAATCAAATGATAGATCCGTCTGTGACACCATTTTTGGAGCCACTCGTTTCCTGAACTGAACACGTCAGGATGCTGTCCATCATGTTGGACTAAAGGTGAACCAGCAGTGATCTGGAAAGGAACAGGAAAAAGAGAGGATTTACCCGAGGCGAGCAGTCCGGCACTCAGACAATGGCGTCCAACCGAGGCCAGAACACCCATGGACTCAAACAGATTGGGCTGGACCAAATCTGGGATGATCTGAGATCGGGAATACAGCAGGTCTACACGCGCCAAAGCATGGCCAAGTCGCGCTACATGGAACTCTATACGTATCTTACCAGGCACAGTGGCATGAATAGGGATTGATGTGGCAGCAGCTGAGGCCAGCCCAGTGCAATTCTTTCTCTTTAGGTGCAGAATATCACTTGAAGTTTAAAACACCAAAGATTACGATACAAACGCTATCGAATAAAGGCGATTTTGCATCATAGGGCCCCGAAAATGGATAACCTGGATATACCGTCAAATATTTTTTTTATGATGCTTGCTGTTTACATAGAGAATATCAACGTATTGATTGGAGTAAAAAGTAGCTGATGTAAAAGTGGCAGATTTGTGTTAAATTTGGATAACAAGCAGTCACGATGAACTTTAAGGCCTCTACACACCAATCCGAATTGAGATTCACAAGAATCCGCAGATGGCTTCTCAGCCGGGTGCTCTTCGTCTAAGTCAAGGAAATATGGATCCAAAAGATGGATCCAAAAGACGACGACGGAGAAGGAATCAAATCACAACGTAGGAAAAAATCCTGGATGTCGAGTGGTTTATGCTGTTTGTGGCTGATCACAAGGATTTGTGGTTTCTTTCCTGTTTCCTGTACAAGCACCACGAGCGGATCTTTTACGTCCATCAAAAGAGTCAGCTTTCGTTGGTCATTATCATTGCGAAAAATGGATCCAATATGTCAGGGCAAAACGTGTTGGCATCACTCGTTCGCTCGGATGTGTTCGGTCGATGGTTTTTGATTGAGGCATGTTCTTGCCTAAAACTTTGGATCAGAAACTAGGATCGATGTGTAGCAGCCTTTAAGGAATTAGTAGTCAGTTCCTTAACTTCACATATCTTTGAAATTTCCTAGGAAGGAAATTCTCTGTTTACTTTGTTTCCCACAAATTTGAGTTACAACCTAGAGTTTCTGCCAGTGCCGCCTATAGCTGTCGTTTCTCTTCTGCATCTTCAGGAATGTGTGTTTTTTTGTTTTTTGTTTTTTTCACTTTGTGTGCTAGTTTAAAGACTTTAACCTGCTGATCAGACATGTATATAACTACTGTACCAGCGTGCACCAGTCCAACCAATCCAGGGGTGTGGGCACCCCCTCCTCCAAACCCTCCAAGAAAACCTCCACACCCGGAGGGGCGCAGTTTGTTGGATTAGAACTCTACAAAAGACTCAAAGAGTTCCTGAGAAACTATTTGACAAACCTTCTCAAGGTACCCAGTCTGCATCATCTTTCAATTCTTGATGCATCCGTCTTGGACTGGAAAGTCCAAAGTGACATGAAAATGTGACACTTTGTTTTGTTTAATCTGTATTTAATTATAAGCTCTATTTGTTCAAGCAATTATGTGTTTGGTTTAAGTTAATTTCTTCTTTTTTCAATCTTTAGATTTCCTGTTTAATGTAAAGCTGTTGCCCAGAGTTCATTTCTCAAGTCTGTGTGTTCATGGCAGGATGGAGAGGACCTGATGGATGAGAGCGTGCTGAAGTTCTACACACAGCAGTGGGAGGATTACCGTTTCTCCAGTAAAGTGTTAAATGGGATCTGTGCTTACCTCAACAGACACTGGGTGCGGCGAGAGTGTGACGAGGGCCGGAAAGGAATTTATGAAATCTATTCTGTAAGAGAAGCCACACACACACAGCCGTTATGACTCATAGCTCCCTGTTTTTACTTGAAGAGTCAGGGTAGTGACAATTTTGACACTTCTTTCATTTGATCATTGTATCAATGGTAGACTATAAATATGTGGACATTATGATTTGTGCAGGCGAAAGGCAACATGGGAGAGAGATACTTTATCAGCTCCAACAAGTTTGTTTTGTTATTGTATTTTTTTTTTGTTGTTGCAAATATCAAGTCGGATTAGTGGTGTAAGACTATATGAAGTGTTTTGATGAATTTGAGTAAATAACAATTAACTTTTAATTGTTAAATATAATTTTTTTAACGCAATAACAAACGACATCATTATTGAATCAAGTGATTAGCTAGTTCCGGTTAACTAGACCTGTAAAAAAAAACTGCCAGAACCCACACGCAGATATTGGCCTGCTGGTTAATTTTGGACGTCACTGATGGACTTTATTGACTGTGATCTGCTGGAAAATAGATTGATTTTGTTCCGTCTTCAAGGAATGATTGTAAAACAATGATGCTGCAAATGACAGCCTCCATTTTCCCACCTCCTCAACCCTCTTTGCACTGTGCGTGGTTAAGTGTAATTATAGCATTTTGTAAAAAAAAAAAAAAAAAAAAAAAACTCAACGTTTATCACAGTTTGGAAAAACATTACAAACCAGGACTGAATTACACTGCAATTATTTTTATAAATGGTGTTTCTTGTGTTTTGGAACCAAACATACAGGGGCATATTTAAGCAAGCAGTGTCCAGAAAGCGATCCATTTCCCAGTAGACTAACAGTCAACACGTCTGATTGAACAAATTTTTAATATGACGTGACTCGATTTGTTTCTGTCTAAATTATAATATAAATAATTACTGGCAATTTCACTTAAGTGTTTTTTTTGTTCCTGTGAAATAATGTAATAACTTTTTTTTAAATAAGTATTTTAAAATGATTAGCCACAGCCCACTGGTTGAGATATTATGCACAATAAATTTTTCTGATATTCCTAGCATCTTTTTGTGCCGTCGCTTCACCAAACTTGCCTTTATTCAGAAGCTTTCATGCATGTTTGTGGAAAGAAAACGGCTCCTGTGAGCTGAAAACGGCTTGAAGTTCCTTGCAACACCCAGAGTTCTTACCTCCACCCACTGACGAATCAGATTAATCGCTTTTTAGTTCATCTATATGTAGATTGGGTACGCTGCCTGACCCAGAATTGGCGAAAAACAATGCAGAGAAAGTGTGTTTTCTGTCTAGGCATAAAAGGTGGGCGAGGTCAGGCAATTTGGGCATCAATGACGTCCAATGTGAAACATCGGGATGGACGATGACATAGTCTAATCACCAGCTTAGATTTATTAACAGACCCAACGTTACAGAGAGCATTGCTGCCTAATAAGTGGCGATGAAGCATTATGACTGCTTAAAAAATGGCATAATGTGGTCCCTTTAAAGGATAAATCCCAATAACTCCATGACATTTCACTGGAGTTAAGCATTTGACATTTACACTTGAAAGTTGATGAAGTTCAAACCATTGGACACAATTCTATTGTAAAGGCATTTCAATGCTGGTGTTTCCTGTTTTCATTCCATCATAATATTTGAGCTTCTGTGTTCTTTGCAGCTTGCTTTGGTCACATGGAGAGAGTGTTTATTTAGACCTTTAAACAAGCAGGTGGGTCATATCCTTTTTTAGCTTTAGTATTAGTTAATATTACCTAGTTAATATTATTGTATTATTTCCTATTATTTTTTTTTTGCCTCATATCTGTTTTCTTAGGTGACAAATGCTGTATTAAAACTCATTGAGAAGGAGAGGAATGGTGAGACCATAAACACCAGACTCATCAGTGGAGTGGTTCAGTCCTATGGTAAGGGTAGCAGCAGCAGATACGTCCTTTACCTTTCTTTGTGTATTGTTGTGAATTGGCATTGGCAATGTTTCTCTTTGTGAGGATTGTTAATCATAAAGTTGAAATTTGTGAATCTTACAGATTTTCTGAAACACTGAATGTGTGATCAAGGAATGTGTGATGAAATTAACCTTGAAATTAACGTCTGCCTGAATAAACGATTCTAATTGGCTGGCAGTTGTTTATTCGTTTGGAATAATGGCACAGGTAGTCCCGGTCGGTTTATTTACTCTGTGTATCAATGCGCGACATTGGTAACTATAGTAACATGATGGCACAACTTTAACCACGCTAACTGTAACATTTTTGTTCCGCTTGTCACGTGGCTTTCATTACGGCCCTATCACAATCACTCTTTATCTAGCATATAAACATGTATTATGGCAACAAATATTTGGCTGACTTCCTTTCGAGACAGATGAAAGACCTGGTTTTACAAGTAAATGGTATGTTTTAATACACAAAAGTCCACCATGAGTATCGCATCTTTGTGTTTTATGAGAAACAAATATTAACCACATAAAATTGGAGTTTGTTCTGAATCACAAGACACCATAGTTTGCATGAGTAAAATATTTACAGTAAAAACAAAAGCAAAATAAATATTGTGCTCCTCTCATTTGGCCTCCAGTTGTTCATCTGATCTCTCCTCTTCCATTTTACCGCACTATGCTGCGGGTAACACCGCTTCAGCTCCCATGCCCCTGCCGTACATAGTCAAAAATTCCCAATCCATTTGATTTACGACCTGTGCTGACAAATCGGACTGGATTTGTGGATTTGGACGGGTGCAGCATCTCGATGCTAAGGCTTCAATAAGACCGGCGCTCATTAGACGCTCAGAGAGTCAGCATCCAAGCCAACAACCGACATCACCCACTTTCACAAACCCAGGAAGGAATAAAACACATTCTGACATAGCTTCAGACCCAGCATTATCAGCTGCTTCATGTCAATAAACCATATAAAAAATTATATATGTATAGTCTTGAACATAAATGTCGATTGTGTCATGTGATAAACATGGTTTAATAATTCAAATGAGGCCAATCTTTAGCGCAGGCCAAAGAATTATGCATAATACACTAAGAATTTAATATACGTCGTCAGGAAGGGCTTCTGGCGTAAAACATGCCAAAAACCAAACATGTGAGTGAGTCATCCACGATTTTCATACCGGATCGTTCGAGGCCTGGGTTAATAACGGCCGCCTCCGGTGCCGTTTACCTACAGGGTGCTGGTGGAAATTGGACTACTGTTGGTCGAAGAAGGAGAGGTGGGAGAAGGATTCGTAGACAGAGAGAGACGAGGAAAGGCAGGAGTATAGATCTGAGAATAGGGACTCTTAACGTTGGTACAATGACCAGGAAAGGTAGAGAGCTGGAGACCGGGTGGAAGGGTAGCAACGTGCGTAGTATTGGAGGGGGATACAAACTGAAAGAGAAGAAGAAAGAAGAAGCTGCACTGTGGATTTAGAAAAAGCGTATGACGGGGTGCAGAGAGAGGAGCTATGGTCCTGTATGAGGATGTCGGGAGTGGGAGAATACGTCAGAGTAGTTCAGGATATGTATGAGAGGAGTATGACAGCAGTGAGGTATGAAAGCTGGCCTTTTTTTAGTCTTTATTTTGACCGGATGGGACAGTAGGTAGACAGGAACAGAGTTGGATAGAGCGAATGACCGGTAATTGACAACCGGTTTGGGATTCGAACCTGTGTCGCCCTCTGCAACCGCTCATACATGTCCACCGCACCTTCGCTATACTACGGGGGCAAATCAGAGGGACAGCTCAGGTTGTTTTGGAGACAAAGTCAGAGAGGCCAGATGGAACGGGTGGAAAATCTTGCAGCTCAGAAATACCGGCAGATGTGCGAAAGTTTGAGATTGCAAAGAATTAAGAAACAAAAACACAGATAACAGTTGCAGGTAGCTAGCAAAAATCAAAGCTGGTACAGAGGAGAGATTAAGAAAGAGAAACAGACGATAAATGCAGGGTTCTTAACCCTCACGTATTGAACACGCATTTTACAGTTCACACGCAACACATTCAATGTTTCATACACAGAAATTCTGATATTCTATCTAATAACAGCAGAAAGACTGCAGTGAGTTTTAGAAGCTCGGTTTCAATCCAGACAGTCAGTCACAGTGGGGAAATCAGCGGTTAGCTCTCCTCTCCAATTTCCCACTCAACTTTGAGCTAAACCCAACCCAAAATTTCTTTTTTATAAGCTTGTTTTTCTCGAACAAGACCGCATTGTGTTTGATTTCAATCGTTTATTTTCATTTCATGCTTGCTATAGTTTATTTTTTGTCATTTAATGGCAAGAAAAAAATTGTATTGAAAGCAACACATTCACAAATTCTTAATACAAAACTCTTATATCTCTTATAATAACACTTACAATATGTGGGTTTTCAACACACATATCACCACTTATTATGAAAAGCATTTTTATTTCATAAATTAGATAACGTAAATATGTCTTTCAAGTACCGGTAAGTTTGTCTTTCAAGTATTGATTACATGCATAATTACTTAATAATGTATTGCAGTAAATAGTTACACGCTATGATCTTCTGCACTTTCGCCTATTATGAAATTAATGAAGGCATTATTTTTGCCACATAAAGGCAAAAATTATAAAATTCTGAAACCGTACCTCTTTCAATTTGAGTGGAATCCACATGTTTTAAAGGATAACTCTAAACACAGAGGAAACTAATGCCATTATATCCCCCGCAGCGGAGATTTAAACACCTCTTGAAGACTCATTAATGGCCATTTTAAACACTTCCCGCTTTTTTACTCTCAGTAGGTGAAGTGAGCGGCTGCAGTAGTTATAATAGATGAGAAGAGGAACAGGTTGTCACCAAAAATGCTTATATTTATGAAGACAATATTTGTAATTGATTCTGAAGTAAGCATAAAGAGCTAAATATACGACCCCTCTCACACATTATCGGTTCTAGAATACATTTTGTTATTCATGTTTTTATTTCTGCTTTGCTGTTGCAATAGATCGATCTTGCTAGGAATAAAGTAGAGAGTTGGAGTTATACATATATTTTAATATTTATTAATTTTTTTTTTTTGTGAAATGAGGCCTTGCAATGAATCTTGTGAATCTCTTTTTGTTATTTTAGTAATGATGATGTATTGTTAAAGCGGTTTAATCAAAATCCAGTTTAGAAGGCTTCGGGTGTCCTCTGTGATCAGCTGAAAATACCTGATCGGAGCACCTCTAATCTGCTCGATGCACAAATCTTAACCACAGGAGAATGTATTGTTTCCTTTGGGAAGCATATCATCTTTGCCTATTATTTTACTTGTTTTTTTTGTTTTGTTTTTTTACAATAAGAGGCAGAAAGAATCTATTTACATAACCGTCCTGTCAGCCATTGCTACAAAATTTATTTCCAGATAAATGTATGCGTCTGTTGCTTTGAACATCACACTTTGATTTCTTTTCCAGTTGAGTTGGGCTTGAACGAGGACGATGCCTTCGTTAAGGGCCCGACATTGTCGGTTTACAAGGAATACTTTGAGACACAGTTTTTAGCAGACACGGAGCGCTTCTACACACGGGAAAGCACTGAATTCCTCCAGCAAAACCCTGTTACTGAATACATGAAAAAGGTATAGTGTAGATTCCAACCTGACTCTGAAGTCTTTCTAAAAACAAAAAGCACGTCAACACGATGTCTTGTGCTCTTTTGTGCTGGTGCAGGCAGAAGCTCGGTTACTGGAGGAGCAGCGTAGAGTTCAGGTCTATCTTCATGAGAGCACCCATGACGAGCTGGCTAGAAGGTGTGAGCAGGTGCTCATCGAGAAACACCTGGAAATCTTCCACACGGAGTTCCAGAACCTCCTGGATGCTGACAAGAATGAAGGTCAGCCAGTGCTGTGCTCCCTCTTTCATTTGCAGACCATACATGTTCACGTGTTCTTTAGCCCTACTACTTTCACAGGGGGTCATTAGAGAACGTTCTGTTTCTCAGATGTGCTTTTGTGTTTTTAATCATCTGAGAAATTTAATCACGTCCGAATGCGGATGTCTGAGATTGCGGAATTTGTTTTTGTGTAAAATGCTTTTCTTGGGTGTTTTGGACAAAGTGAACTTGACGTACGATCTCCACCGCACCAGAATTTAAGTATTTTTAAACCTGCACCACTGGATGAGGATTAAACCTTTTGATGCTTGAAAAAGAAAAAAAAAATTTACAAGAAGAGCTAAATCGAAAAATTGTTGAGCCCGGCGAACATTACCATCAGTTTCAGGTGAATTATGTTAATTGCAGCAGTGATTTACATTAATATGAAACGCATCAAGTCGATTTCTTCCAAAACGTTGCAGTCCATGCAATCTGATCACGCGAGCTTAATACTAGTCAAGAGATTGCAAGACAGGTGTAGGACTGTCTGAGTTTTTATACACAACTAGAGATCGACTGATATTGTGTTTGTTTTTTTGTCCGGGTTAGCATTTTTATTGGGCCAATTCTTAATGCCAATATCAGGATGATTTCCATACAAATAAGTGGTTGCACAACAATTTTGAACTTCAAACACCATAATTTATTAAACACTGACTTGAACCATCGCTGACTGCACAATATTTAAAGGAAATTCAAAGGTAACCAAGTAAATAAATGGACTGACCAAATCTATTTATGTATGCATGTAGATTTAGGATTTAAAGCAATTTATTTTCACTTCCATTCCAAAATCAATATTCAGATAACAAAGAAAATGTTCAAAACACACTATCACTCTAATAAATAGTAGCACTGTAATAGTATTAAATTATACATTTTGGTCTATTTGTCATTTTGTTTTAAATCAAGTGGAAATTAAGCAGAAGATACAATGTGTACAGTTCTTTTATTAATAATAATGAAAGGACGGTTGTCTTACCACTTACCTTTCAGTAAGGGAAGCAACTTTTCATAATTTTAAGTCTACAGGACTTTGACACACAGGATATCACAATTGAAGCCATACCTAGAACCTTCATCCCTTTAGATGAATCTTCTTGTGGCTTGGGGGTCCTTCACCGCTTCACCTATAACACAGGGCTACCCGCGGATGTGCCTGACTTTATATCGGCGCTACTAAACACAGATATAGGCCGATGTATCAAGAAATAGGAAATATCGACCTGATATCTGTCGACCCCTGCACACAACCATCTCTAGGGTTTACAGATAATGCTATAAAAAGACTGGTTCAAGCTGATGGAAAGGCAACAATACCCACTCGTTACAATCGTGGTCTGCAGAAAAGCATCTCTGAACGCACAGCATGTTGAACATTAAGGCTACAGTACCACACTGGCTCTACATCGTAACTCTCTGAGGAACGTTTCCAATGCTTTGTTGACTCTATGCTACTAAGGATTCAGGTAGTTCTGAAGGCAAAAGTGGGTCCAACCCAGTACAAGTGAGTTGTACCTAATAAATTGGCTCTATTTTACAGATGGCTGTAGAGCAGGGGTGCTCATTACGTCGGTCGATCGCGGAGGTGCTACCGGTCGATCGCGGCGTGAAATGGAAACAATATCAGCCGATCATCCATCCCATCACAGTTCAGTAAAGTTATCTGCAGATTCACGGATTCGGTTTTCTCTGCTCAATAGCTCGAGACCAGAATGTTCTTAGTAAACAAATAATACCTATTTTTTTATCTGTGTGATGTAGCGGACAAACTACAAAACGTTTTTTATCAAAACAAGTTTCCCTCGCAGAAACACATTACCGTCTTTGAGCAACCCGCTGACATGGAATCGCTTAGGGACCAAATTAAACTCAGGTTATTACAAAAAATGTAAATAATTAATTATTGTGTGTGTTTTGTCAATTCTCAAAGTTGAAAATAATTTTTTTGTTGATTGATGTTTTATATTTTTGTAGCAGGTAGATCACTTTGACTTGGTCATTTTAAAAGTAGCTCGCAAGCTGAAAAAGTGTGAGCACCCCTGCTGTAGAGTAACAAATATATGCCACTAAATTAACTTCCAAGTACCAAGAAATTTCACCCACCCCTGAACACATGCAAGTAGCTCTGACAATCTCTGCATGCAGATTTGGGGCGGATGTACAACCTGGTTTCACGGATCACAGATGGACTGGGGGAGCTCAAGAAACTGCTGGAGTCTCATATTCACAGCCAAGGGCTGGCGGCCATCGAGAAGTGTGGAGATTCAGCGCTCAATGTGAGTCCTGACTTTTTTTTTCTTTCTTTCTTTTTTTTTCTTTAATGCTAGTCAAGATATGTGTTCAGAATATGATCCGATTGTTATCTGAACCTTGGGATTGACGTCAGAGTAATGATGCCTATTCTTACCAAAATAATTCCTATTTCCCTGTGACCCCATTTCTCTTTCTTCAAAAATACCCAGAGAGATGACGGCATTTTTCAGTGCATCATCACTGAGGATCAAGTGTACTTTTTTCTGTAAATGAGCTCATGTTTTCAACCATTACTTAATTCGGGGGTATTAAAGTGTGTGTGCTAGTTTTTCAACATTTATAGCTTCTGAATAGCGAATACGATTACTTTTAGATTAATTGCCCAGCCCTACTTCAACCTGTTTATGGTTTGTAACTAAATTTCAAAGGTTTGTACACAACTTTGATGCTGTCTTGTAAAAGTGCAGTTAAAAACTATTGGTTTAAATGTGTTTATTGTAATATAAACCAGCCCCCATGTCCCTATGACTTTCCAAACTGGTTGCTATGGAGGGGTCAGTAAACCTGAAGTGTCCCCCAAATAATTTAAAGTGAAATAAAGGAACCCCCATGTCTCAATGACGAGCCTATACTGAGATAGAGATATGTGAAATTTGGTAAACCGTTTGGTTGCTAGGAAGTTTTCATTGATATCATAAAAATTGTAAGTTATTATTAGGACTTATATACACAAATCTTCATTTCCCAATTATGTTTCATCTTGAATATACTTTCATTACCTTTCATTTATTGTCGATGGCATTTATAAGTCAATGGTAAATATTTAACCCCTTTTGGATCCTAGAGTTCAAATCATTTTGCACGGTTACTATTCTGAAAAGATAACGCAACCCAAGTCAGCCCCGTTTGGATGTCTTGAAAAAGTTTGTTTGGCTTTACAAACCAACATAACCAAATTTGAACCTGTGCTGTCCGTGAGTCTCTTGAGTCGTACACAGACTGCTGTCGTTCCAAACGAATCAGCAATGGTAAGTGATGAAGGGACCCGGGATTGGTAAGCGAGAAAATGTGATTTACATCGCCAACATGCTTCTTTTACTTTTTATTTGCTAGTCACATTTACAAATGACCTGTAATACAGTCGTATTCAAAATATGGTTTATCTTTGTGGTTTGCATTGAGTTTCTGCATTGTTTTAATCTGACTGCAGTGTGCTGCTTTTTGTTTTCCAGGATCCAAAAATGTATGTGCAAACTACCCTGGATGTTCACAAGAAGTACAACGCCCTCGTCATGTCTGCGTTTAGCAATGATGCTGGCTTTGTGGCGGCACTCGATAAGGTTTGTGATCCAAACTGTTCGTCGAAGTAATGTAGATTCTAGCATTTTTCAGCAGTGATCTGTGTGGCTCTGCAGGCCTGTGGAAGGTTCATCAATAATAATGCTGTGACAAGGATGGCGCAGTCTTCCAGCAAATCCCCCGAGCTTCTGGCCCGCTACTGTGACTCCTTACTCAAGAAAAGGTGACTCTAGTTGTGAGCTCTATCTGTATTCAAAGTCTTACATCGTGAAATTGAAAGGTTGCTTTAACAATTGTTAAAAGGCTCTAGGTGTAAAAGCTGAAGGTGTAGTGCAAAGCCTTAAAGACTAGAGTTAACGTTGCACTTGGGAAACCTGTTCTGTTGAAATGAAATAAGCTTTTTTTGTCACATACACCGTTACATGCAGTGAAATAAGACCCCTCTGGCCACAGACATAGACAAGGTGAGGACAGGCCAGTGTTAAGAGGTAGTATTTGAGAAATAAACAGAGAAATGGATATACATTAGGTAAGGTAGCTCAAAGAGCTTTTTTCCGCACTGTCCTTCAGAGGGCAGTGTGAAGCAGGTTAAAAGAAGCCATTGCAACCAAGCACATATAGACATAATAAAGGGTAGGGTCAAGGAAAGTGGTTGGACCGCTGCAGTCAACAGCCGACATTTTCCTGCTGCCATTAACTGCGCTATACTCATGGCCTGATGAGATTAGAGCGGTTGGGAGAAGCTAGCGGAGGTGTTGTAAGAGCAAGAAATGCAGAGTGCCAGAGGCCAGAGAAGATAAGGGAAAGCCAAATGAGAGAATTTAATATGGGTCAAAAGCTGTAAATTTACACAGATTTTTTTCTGTCCATCACCGGTCTCCATTTTATCCAACATCCATTGCATGGCTGCCAGTCTCTCCCCGATGATATCCAGTTTGTGGTCACAGACCATTAATGAGTCCTGACAGTTTTAAGTTCCAGAGTTCCACATATTCCAATCAGCAGAATCCCAGTTATCGCAATTCCAATTAGATAAATGTCTTCGAAATCCTCCAGGGACAGAGAGGCCAGGCACATGATCCTTCACTTCACGGTGTAGCCTGCAGCGAAAGTTCCTGCAGGACAATTGCATTCAGGAACCAGTTGATCAGATCCATAGTTCCTTTTATTTGGAGAGCAGGACAGCGAGAGTCTCTCGAAGACAGTGAAACACAGAGTGCCAGTGGATAGTCAGAGATAAGGGAGAGGAGAAAGATGCGACTGCCTCGACCAAGAGCAAGAGAGAAGACCATGTGCATTTGCAGGAGTTTACTTGAGCAGATGTTGTAACTAAGATTGTGTTTGATTTAGTTCAAAGAATCCAGAAGAGGCCGAGCTTGAAGATACACTCAACCAAGTGGTGAGTTTGTGATGTCATATTCACAACACAGAATCTTATTAAACCAAAACTGAAAAACTTTAGCCAATTTTAAATGATTCCTAAATTAACAAAACCTCTCAAATTTTTAGCAAGCAAATATATCTTATAGTGCCATATTATATTACTGCCAATCGATAAAAAAAAAATTGAATTACCCTATTTTTCGGCTCATAAGACGCACCGGCACATAAGACGCACCCAATTTTAAAAGAGGAAGATCTAGAAAAAAAAGATTCTGAATCAAATACTTTTGTAAAATATTTTATATCAACTGTGTAGAAGTTAACAGCCAAACACGTAACATGAACAGACAGTAAACAGTAAAAGTAACAAAAAAAAGGCTGTAATGTTTTTCTTTGCCCCCACTCATCATTCTAAAGTCCACCATTCGTTATCATCATCACTGTTCCAATGCAACATTGCCCCACATTAGTAATACCGTAATAGCCAGTAACATTGTCACCACATTACTAATAATAGCTAGTAACATTGTCACTACATTACTAATAATAGCTAGTAACATTGTCACTACATTACTAATAATAGCTAGTAACATTGTCACTACATTACTAATAATAGCTAGTAACATTGTCACTACATTACTAATAATAGCCAGTAACATTGTCACTACATTACTAATAAGAGCTAGTAACATTGTCACTACATTACTAATAATAGCCAGTAACATTGTCACTACATTACTAATAATAGCTAGTAACATTGTCACTACATTACTAATAATAGCTAGTAACATTGTCCCCAAATTACTAATAATAGCTAGTAACATTGTCCCCACATTAGTAATAATACAGTGGTTCTCAAACTTTTTTAGTCGAGCCCCCCTTTAAACCTTGAAAAGAATGTAAAAGATATAAAATAATAATTATTTAATAATTAATTAATAACTATTTTAATGTAAAATAAATGTAACTACTCCTTAATGTTAAATAACTCATTATTTATAGCTTATTTAAGTGGCAATTCGGTTGCATGGTGTTAAGATATGATCCTTATGCGCTCTTACCTGGTTAGGAACACTACCCAATTGCAGAGCACGTTACGTTTGTTATCTCGTATGTACATGTGTGAGATGTACCGTTGAGAGATGATTTGAGTTTGAGTTTATTAAAGGAGAGTTTCAGTCATTGAGAGCGTTTTGTTTTCCTCACGCGAGCAAGAGAGAGAGCGCACGACAGCAGTTCCGCTCGTGAGTATGGATGTGGAAGCACCGCTGCGGCTACCGTAGCCAAGGCATTGTGGGAAATGTAGTTTTTTTTCTCGTTTTCGTTACGACCGCGCTATGGCAGAGATGGGCGAAGACGTCAGCGCGCAGCGCTGGGTGTACAAATATGGCCGCGGCTTCGGCCTAGCTCTGGGGCTCTTTTACGTTTAATGTGTGAGAAACGGCAACAGTTTCGCTCGTGAGTACGGATGCGGAAGCACCGCTGCGGCTACCGTAGCCAAGGCATTGTGGGAAATTTTGTTTTTTTTCTCGTTTTCGTTACGACCGCGCTATGGCAGAGATGGGCAGAGATGGGCGATGACGTCAGCGCGCAGTGCTGGGTGTACAAATATGGCCGCGGCTTCGGCCTAGCTCCGGAGCTCTTACGCCTCTCATACGGCCGTGACCGGACTTCGCGGCGCTCTGCATTCGGTCTATAAGACGCACCAACTTTTCCCCCTCAGTTTTGGGGAAGAAAAAGTGCGTCTTATGAGCCGAAAAATATGGTAATTGTAAAAAAAAAAAAAAAAAGGCAAATCTTCACGGTTAATAGCAATTAAAAGATGTAATGTAAACTGAATACCAAGAAACTATTTAACTTCATAATCTGAAAGTTTTGTTGAACTTGTAGCACAGATTTTCTCATGTAAACACATACCTGCAATAAACCGTTGAGTGTGAGTGACCTCTCTAAGATAGAGATCTCAGATTTTAGAATAAAATATTTAACATTTCCAATCCCTCCAAAACACGAAGAGCACTTTACACAAACAAACATTAAAGTATTAAATAATATTCCAACTGTCAACAATCTAGTACTTGTTCGTACTTATTTCTCGATTTCTCCGGTTGTGTTTTGCGTATATCTTGGAAATTTTTTGTATCCTGAAGCAAAATATTTTTTGAGAGACCCTTCATATTTTGGATTTTTCGCAACGTGAAGCATTCGTATCTCAAATAACCACTAGCACATGTGCGCTAACCACCTACCTGGCGTACTTACCTGACGCTCCGGTCTGTATGCACCTTGTGTCTTCTATGGTTACAAAGCCAAGTGTAGTAATGGCATACGAAAAAAGGATTCTGATTGGCTTCATTGTTGTAATCGACTGCCACATGTGGGCCGGGTGAAAAATAAACTTTTTTTTTTTTTTTTTTTTATCTAAATATTACAATATGAATGATAAATAAGGTCCATTATTGCAATTCTGAACAACCTTGTATAACACAAGTTTTTTTTTTGTCGATTCCATCAATCATTCACATTGCTGAGTTCGAGTAAGACTCTTCAGCCTCTTCTGTGTGTCCATCAGATGGTGGTTTTCAAGTACATTGAAGATAAAGACGTGTTCCAGAAATTCTATGCCAAGATGCTGGCCAAGAGACTGGTGCACCAGAACAGTGCCAGTGACGATGCAGAGGCCAGCATGATCTCCAAGCTCAAGGTCTGTGAAAATGATGCTCACAGCAGTAGTCCTCAGTTGTTGTGCATGCTGTTTTGTTTTTACCCTTGCACTTTCTGTGTTCTCTCAGCAAGCCTGTGGGTTTGAGTACACCTCCAAACTTCAGCGCATGTTCCAGGACATTGGCGTCAGCAAAGATTTAAATGAACAATTCAAAAAGCACCTGTGCAACTCAGAGCCACTGGACCGTAAGTGCTGAGCTGACTGTTTCATCATGTTTTATCTTTATGAGCCAATAATAAAAATATATTTTCTTTCTGCTCTGCAGTAGACTTTAGCATCCAGGTTCTGAGCTCAGGGTCATGGCCATTCCAGCAGTCCTGTACATTCGCTTTACCATCAGAGGTGAGGTACACTGACATTAAAAAGCTTTTTCTGGATTTGTTTCACCAAAACAAAGTGTTACGCTATGACCTTGTACATTTATTTCCATTTGATTTCATAAAACTAGGCATTTACCCTCTTAAACCCGAGAGTCCCCGGTACCAGGGACTTGCCCCCTTGTGCGTTACATTTTCCACTCATAGCTCACTAACCCTGAGAATAACCCACACATATTAAATACTGTTGTGTTCAGCGGAAACTCCTCTAAAAACGTATCTAATTCAATTTCATATCCGTGAACCACAGCTCGAACGCCATGCAAATAAACAACAACATGTCCGGAGTATAAATCATGACCATGTTTTTGTTTATGTGCGATATGTATCCACAATATAAACGGAAACACCAAAACCATGGCATCAAATGAAAGCTAACAACCAGCTGAATCCAGTGATATGCAACTCATTTACATTGTATTTCAGAGCAGGGAGCGAAAGTTCCCCGAAAAAATGCCAGCAAAAACAAATCAAGCATGTAAATCTTGTCTTACCTTTGCCGTTTTTTCAACAAAAGTTATTTCCATTGCGATAAAAGTCCGTTTGTTGTTATGTCCGGTCGATAGCTTCGCGGAAACTCCATTTTGGCTCTTTTCCGTAGCTCTGTGCTCGTAATAACATGACCAAATATGGAAACACTCCCCGGTGCGCAAAAGCAGTCCTCTCCATGCTCCGTGTCCTGTGATTCGTCGGGGATCCTGTCAGTCTCAAAATGGTGGATATCATTGGATTGTACAGATTCAAAGCTTTACAACGAGGTATAGAGCTTCCGGATTGGACAGACAGTTGAGGGGTGGGCACACGCGGAAGTTTCAAGGTTGGAAGCGGCATAAATAGGAGCTTACAGATGGCTCACGGAGACAGAGTAAAGGGGCATCAACCCCCCTTTTTACAGCGTTTCTTTAGGAGTTTTTTTGTTGAAATCATGTCCCGTAAGCAAGAAAAGAAGACCATGAACGTAGCTGAAGCTTTGGACAAGATTTTTTCCATATTTCATTTATTGTGCCAAACTGTGCCAACATGGATTACGCCTGAACTTTCTTCAATCAAAACCTGTACAGAATATTAGTTTCATGCTTCAAGGAGGCATGAGGACTGCTGATGAGGCTAGGGCAATACATTGCTTGTCCTCACTGTGAGACGCACAAGACAGTGCTACAGAGAGACAGGAAGGACAGCTGATCATCCTCGCAGTGGACCTGTTGGATCGCAGGGTCCCCCCCAGAAATATCCAGGAACTTGCAAGTCCCTTGGTGGAAGAGTGGGGTAACATATCACAGCAAGACAAATCTGCTCCAGTCCATGAGTTCAAGTTCGCTCATTTGTATAGTGCTTTTCACAACAAACATTGTCTCAAAGCAGCTTTACAGTAAACCAAAAAGTTTAAACTCAGAAATTCATTAATTCATATTTCTGACTTGAAAGAAGGCTGTTTTATGATGAGGAGGAGATGTACTGTACTTCAAGCAGCTGGTGGCCACACCAGATACTGACTGGTACTTTTGATTTTGAGCCTCCCTTCAATCAGAGGCACTATGACAATTATTTCTGTTAGTCACATATCTGTGAAACATAATATCTTATTTTTTAACATCTTATGCCGTTGACTCTTTTGTTTAATGAAACAGCAAAAAATAAATGTTTTACCTGACTTTAAACTGAGTTTATATTTATGTATATATAAATATATATATATATAGTGTTAATACATATATATCTGAGTCCTGATCAAGAGGGTACATCCAATTCTTGAAAGCATGTATATACACGTACGTATTAGGGATGTACATCACCGAATCGGTTTCAGAATCGGACGTCACCTCCTGATCAGGACTCTGAGATATATATATATATATATAAATCAGTTCTAACAGTTCTTTGAGAGTCAGGATTCCAGCTCATAGACAGGTGTTCAAATACTTATTTGCCGCTGTATCATACAAATAAATAGTTTAAAAAAATCATACATCGTGATTTCTGTATTTTTCTTTTTAGATCATGTCTCTCATGCATGACGTGCACCTACTCTGAAAATTTCAGACCACTCCATGATTTCTAAGTGGGAGAACTTGCAGCAGGGTGTTCAAATACTTATTTCCCTCACTGTATAAGACTTCGTGTGATTGCTGAAGCTTCCAGTGCTGTGCTGCTGCGAACCCCACAGAACACCACAAATGGAAAATAATGGCGCCCAGTTGGCTTCAGAATGCTAGATTATCACTCTTTATAAAGGATGAAATTTGAGCCGCGGTGTGCTAATTTAATTGAGATAAAAAGAGGATGTAATTCATATTGTTTTGGAGTGTTAAAGATCAAAATGGCCCTTTCCCATCACTCCATCTCCAGCTGATGAATGTTTTTCAACCATTTTCCCTCAGTTGGAGCGAAGCTACCAAAGGTTCACGGGCTTTTACGGAAGCAGACACAGTGGGAGGAAGTTGACATGGCTTTACCATCTATCTAAAGGAGAGCTGGTCACCAACTGCTTCAAGAACAGATACACGCTTCAGGTTTGCGACGTGATGATTCCAGCGGTGAAGCCAAGCATTTAGGTGTAAGCAAAGCTGACAATGTGTGGTGTTTCCCTGCAGGCCTCCACCTTCCAGATGGCCATCCTGCTGCAGTTTAACAGTGAAAACATCTACAGCGTCCAGCAACTAGCCGACAGCACACAGATCAAAACGGTGAGTTGCTGTTAAATGTATTAAAACATGTTTTTTTTTTTTATAATTGCAAAGAAAGGGTCAAGTACTCAGGCAATGAACATCATGTGACCAGAACACCACGAGAGGGTGTGAAAAGCAGCATCACGTGACCAACACCATTTCCACAGCATGATCGTGAAAACACTAATGATTCTTTGGAGTAATTGCCAAAGAGTCATAATTGCCCTGGCAATTCATGTTGCTTGTCAAAGTTGTAAAGCATTTCTTTAAATGCTGGTTTCTCCACAGTAATAAAAGACTGCATTTCCTTAGTCTCGTGACACTGTCGGTCAGCGTACGCCATTTCATACTGTCGCGTTTATATTTTGTTACCCGTTCGAAGGCCTGCGCTATTGTCACCTGACTGGAAGTATGAGCGGCTCTGGATTACTTCAAAACTTCGGCGAACTCTGTTGGGTGATGTGCTTTCAGGTGATTCCTAAGATTTGTGGTGTTGGCAGCTTTCGCTGGTATTTCTCTACTACAAATTTTACACACTGCCGTGTCAACGTCTTTTGGCTGTCCTTTATCATCTGGTGTCCCCCCGCTGTCGTTTTCGGCTTCGAAACTAAATCCATCTTTGTTAAATAACTGAGCTGCTCTAACTCAAAATGATGGAGAAACCAACAGGGCAATATCATTTGAATGTAATGCTCGTAATTGCTCAGTGTAATGAGTTCAGAAGGAGACCGGTACAAGTAGAGTGCTGCAGGTACTACAGCGCCCCCTTGTGTCTTCTAATAGTGGGCAATAACAACGATCATCTGTAATGGCCGCGATTAGACCAATTAATCGCGACCAAACGATTATTTAATAATCGTGACCGGTCTAGTTGGGGACCCTTTACCTGCCACTTGATCTGCAGTATGCACCCAGATATGAGTTGTCTTTCGTGCCTTGTATCGGTGGTCAACGTCTTACTGCCATAGACCGCCTTGGCAATCCTGCTGTTGATCTCTGAGTTGATGGACAGCGAGCGGAAGAAGGTGGACCCGAGGTAGAGTATCGACAAGTTCCAGGGTGTATCCATCAATGGCGATGTTTAGAGGGGTCTCTGTGCCTTGAGCAGTGATGTTGATCTTCTTCACATAGAACTCCTTGTAGGCATGGCAGAGGCAGGTGACACTTTGCTGTCCTTCTTTCGTGTGTGAGGTCAGTGAAGAGCATCTCGTAGACGGGTACTCCTGTGTCTTTGGTCGGAGACGGGCTGTGGTGTTGAGCTTGCTATTAGACCTGGTGGGGATGTAGACACCCTCGCTGCAGTCCTTGAGGGCGTATCGGAGGAGCATGGAGAAGAAGATGCCGAAGAGTGTAGGTGCAAGGGCGCAGCCCTGCTGACTGGGAAGGGCTCGGAAAGCCGTTAGGGCTAGGGTTCTGCTCACACATAACTGTTGTGTGCAGTGTTACGTCACAGTCTGCAGCGAGGATTGCAGATTGTTTTGACTCTGCCCCACCAGTTTCACGCTGATGCTCTGAGGCCCTGTACCCGGTTATTTCGAAAATGGGTATTTTTCTGCGTGTATGTACACACGTAGCCAGGGTTTGGGGGTAGAGTTTGCCATTGTCGTCACACTGCCTCTCATTTGTTTACATACAGCTAGCGTAATGGCAGCCGAAGCAAGGATTATGTTGCTGTTTGTGGCTCTCTTGGCTTTTTTTTTTCATTAATTTTATTGCATGTGGTGTTTTTGCACATGCAGTGCTGAAGAATGAACTTAAATAAATCAGCTGCCAATCATCTGGCTTTTTAGTGTCCGTGTGGATGTGTTTTTTTCTATGTGGGTTGAGACAAACCCTGTTTCAAACCCCCAAAAAGAACGTGTGGACAAGTGGTGCACTTGTTGATGATGCACTGGGAGCGGAAGTTTTTTTGTAGATAAATGTTTGAAATTCTGAGCCAAATTAGCACTATCGACCACTCCATTGACTCTGGAAACCAGATGTTTGGTTTTTTCCATCAAGGGATTGTGTTTTCTCAAGAACCCCAGGGTTGACACTGAGTAAATACATTGAGACTGTACTTTCATTTCATTGTATTTCAATAAATATAGTCTGTTTACAATTTTGTTTTGTGTTGGAATGAAACAAAATATATTTTTATAGTAATACCACAATAATCTCTTTTTTGGCTCACTCTTGCACAAATGCATGAATCTGCAATACGTGATGTAAACATGGCGTGCTTATGATCTGTTCTGTTTCTATAGGACGTATTGGTTCAGGTCTTGCAAATCCTGTTGAAATCAAAGCTGCTGGTAAGTTCTGAAACTGGTTTCTGTGCACTCTCAAAGAAAGCTGTTAGTAGAGTGCAGGGTGAAGGTGGTACTACAAGTTACTAACTAGTATTACAAAAAAAACAAAAGCAACAATATACAAATGTATTCAGTATTCAACCAACTGAAGAGTGGTCTCCGGACAAGTAATAGTATAAGGTAAAAAATAAATGCCTTTTCAAGTGCTTTTTGACCAGAGCCTGTTTCAATCTGTTGATGGGGATTACAAAAACCATAATATGAGTTTGCGTGTTGATGTTTCAGCCACTTCAGGGTGATTTTGAGTCTAAATTTGGCCACAACCTTTTCTCTGTTTCTCTTTTCTCTGTTTAGTTCCAAATCCACGATTTTTTGAAGTGAGCGTCTTAACTCCAACAGAGACAGACGTACCATCTGTGTCTGTTGGAGTTAAGACGCTCACTTTAAAAAAACCGTACCACATTTCACTCAATTACAGCAGGTTTTTATGCAAAACAGAGAGTGATTGTCACCTCCGGTGTGAAAGCAGCAGATTATACACACGTGTGTACAATATTCATGAACTCTGAAGGTGACTGGTTCCTCTGTATTGGTTTGTTTTTGTAGGTTTCGGAGGATGAGGCTGCCAACATTGATGAAATGGATTTCAAGCCAGACACGCTGATCAAAATATTCTTGGGCTATAAGAAGTAAATAAAAACCTGTTTGTGTTTAGCTCTGTGCACTGGATTGATTGACGAGCAAGAGTGGCATCCGTGTTCTTTTGTGCGCAGTAAGAAGTTACGTGTGAACATCAACGTCCCCATGAAGACCGAGCAGAAACAAGAGCAGGAGATGACGCACAAGAACATTGAGGAGGACCGCAAGCTCCTCATACAGGTATGAGCCAGAAACACACACTGAAATGGTCTGGTTAAACCAACACGGTGTGGGAAACGTGCTCCTCTTTCTCCCCATCTCTCATCTTCTTAAAGCCAAGGTTCCTTTGCTGCATGTTTTTCGATTGGAAGAGTTTTGTGGAAAAGTGCAGAGTGCACTTTTTTCGTGGTTGTTTTTTTTTTTCAATCTCTGCTGTGAGATGTAGTCTGTGGATGTGACAACATTGTCTAGTGAATAATTCAGTCGCTGCTGCGTGACTATAAAAGAAAAAGATCAAAAACTTTGACAAAGCCCCGGACATTCACTGTATGCGGATTTGTCTGTTATGATCCCGCCCACAAAATAGTAACGTGTAACGTTTACAGCTCCTCTAAATTACAGCTGCGTGCTCCCCAACCTTTTGTTCACCACGGACCGGTTCATTGTCTGACAATATTTTCACGGCCCAATCTAAAGGTGTGTAGCAGAAAAAGACTACATAAAATGATGAGATCGGCATTAGACTGTGGTATTTTATCTATTATAATAATAATTTAACATTTAAATTAAATATTTATAGCTAATCAATATCAAATCCAATCCTTAAAGTTGGTCACAATCCCCAGCTGTAATATTTATATCATGTTGTTTATCTTTATAATCTAAATGTAATATATAACATATAAAACATAACTACACAGTTTAAATAATATCAACAGCTTTTACAACAAAACAATTAAAATATATAATGTCTAGAATATGCGCTCACGTGAACAAATTAGAGGAAAAGTTTCTAGCATATTCTGGAAAAGTATTTTTTATTACTAAATCCATCCTTCCACCCAAACCCGCCGCATGCATTCTTCATACACAATGAATTCCCAAGCAGCCATTTTGCTCTAGGGCCACTGCACAATCGTTTGTTTTCTGCAAATAAGTGTGGTGGAAAATGTTGGAGTTCCATGTGTCTGAGGAACGTTAGATGGTGACGATATGACTCAGCGTTCGAGTTGGAGATCTTTTCTCGAACCCAACAGGGACCGATGAATCAGGTCTGGTTTGGATTTATTTATACAACTCTGCTCGGGCTTTTTTTTATCTCCCAAACTTAAGGCATTTCAAAGAGGAGAGAGTGGAATGGGGCAGTGTTGGAACCGAGACCAATTTTCACATATTTTAGGGATTTAGCCCAAAGATGTATTAGGTGATGTTTCGGATCTTGACATGGCTTGTTCTTTCGTCTCTATCTTCTTAAAGATTTTTACACTGAACTTTTGTCACAATGTCCATCTGCTCTGAACTTGATGGGGATTCAGTCAGCTTCCGTTTTAGACTGACTTTCTCATTGAGACTGAGACGGGACAAATCGTTTAAATATTGAGGAAAATGGATTGTGTTCACATCTGATTAAATAACTGCAACGTCTAACCATATGTTGAGATTTACTAACGACCTGTGAAGTGAAGTTCTTTGATTACTATATATATAATATATTAGGGGTGTAACGGTTCACGGTATGTATTGAACCGTTTTGGTACGGCCTGTTTAGTTCGGTACACTTGCGTACCGTTTCGGTGTTCTGTATTTTTATTAAATTATATAAATCTATTATTAGCGCGATATTAAGCGCAGCGCAACAATGTTCCTAGGCGAGTTTACGCACGGACGCTATTGAGTGACGAGCACGAGCGCGAGAATCATATCAAAAGCGAAAGGGAAGCCAGAGCTTGAAGACCCGCTCACCTCACTACGGTCTCGTGTTTGAGAACACTTTCGCTTCTCTGTTAAAATACATAACGGGGATAGACGAGTGGATAAATTTAAAGTTGTATGCCGACATTGTTCCACGGAGATCGGGCAGGCAACACATCTAACATTTTCTTCTGCTGGAGATATTGTCACTGCAACCAGATCTGTGCTCTCTTCAGAAAATGTGGATAGGTAATCTATACTAACTAGTTGCAGTATTTCATTTTTTATTTAAAAAAAAAATGTGTTTTTCTTAATAAAGAGTGTAATTTATTTAAAATATCACCCAAATGTGTCACTTGTATTTATTTTATGCAAGAATTCTATTGTGTATTGGCAGCTTTTCAAAATAAAGATTATGTAACTTCTTATTGTTTTGTAATGAACCGAATGAACCGAACCGAACTCTCCAAGACACTGTACCGAACCCAATACGATTTTAGCGTTACACCCCTAATATATATATATATATATATATAAGCAAATCAAGCATTGCCACAAAAAACAACTTAAGGGAATATATTAGAACAAATTGTAAAGTAAAATGCTCAAAAAGGCCCTCAAGTTTTAAGAGATAACGTGCCAAAAATATCTGTTGTTGGAAGCAAAAGCCATTTAACTTTTCATTTTACGTAATCTTTTTTTTTTATATATACAAATGTAGCTTTTGTGAACAAAAATCAGCTCCGGTTGTTTTGTTTTTTTCCCATGTGTACACACGAGTGAGGGGAAAGCAATGCCATCTGTTTATCAAAGACATGTTGCTTTGCAGGCAGCGATTGTGAGAATCATGAAGATGAGAAAGGTTTTAAAGCATCAGCAGCTGCTGGCAGAAGTGTTGAACCAGCTCTCGTCACGGTTCAAGCCTCGTGTCCCAGTCATCAAGGTCTCACCGCCACACCCCAGACACACGGGTAACTCGCCAGAATGTGATGAAAAATGTTTTGTTTTGTATCGTTGCAGAAATGCATCGACATTTTGATAGAAAAGGAGTATCTGGAGCGTGTGGATGGAGAAAAAGACACTTACAGTTACTTGGCGTAAAACTGTTCTCTGCACTCGTCGACTGTTCGACACTCATCAGGCGTCACAGAGTAAGAACAAGCCGCACTGGACATTTCCCTTTAAACCCACAATGCTTTAGCCGCTCAGGAGGATGGCCATCAAGTTTGTAAATTGTAAATACTGAGCATTGAGTTGTCCTCTTGTTCGCATGCTAATTTTAACAAGATAAACTTGTATTTAATGTAATTGTAATCAAAACCCAGAAGAGCTCATGGAATAATAATTTCAGTGAAAAACATGATTCATTTGTGTAATGCGGCTCATTTGATAAATAAAGTTTGCCAGTTTAGTTACACTTTTCATTCTTCATGACCGTGTTACTTAAACGCTTACTGATCACATTTATGGGATTAAAATAGTAGCAATAATATTATTATGTACAAATGCATGGTTCCTTGGGCAAACGTGACTTTTGCTACACTTTCCACGTGCGATCATTAGATGTAGAGATCTGCAAAATGTTGAGACGGGGGGTTCTTGCCAGCAGGTGGCAGCAAGTGTAATAATGAATTGAAATTTTAATATTTAAATTCACAATAATAATCAATTCTAGAGAGCGCTCGTTTTAGTGAAAAACAGCGTCCTCTAGTGTTCAAATATGACATAGATTGTAATTTAAAGAAGTGTATTTACGGCACGAGCTAAGTTCCTTCCTTTCTATCTTCCCACAAGTGACCGGGAGCCACCGGTCTCAACACATCTACAGATCTCTCTACACAGATACAAATCTTTTTACAGATTGAACCTGCTCCACAACAGCCAATCAGGAGCCTGATCGTGCATTTGCAGATCCCATAGTAATGCGAACAAAACATGCATGACGAGTGTAACCAGTCGTGTCAAACGTTTATTTAACACTTTAAACATGTCCCTGTAAACAGTTCAACAGCACCTTACAATCTGAGGCAAGAGCAGAAGTCTAAAAGCCCCCCCCAGCATCTCAACAATGGAAGTGAGGAGGGGCTCAGTGGAAGGAAAACGACTGAAACTAGTACGACACCAATCAATAAATTATTACACCTCTAAAATAAATAGACAGACGCAGCGTGGAGAGTCAAGCCTGGTATTATTGCTTTGATTTCAGGGAACAGTGGATTGTTTTTCACATAACCAGGGAGAAGAACAGCACCAGCGCTCGGCCTCTTTAGGTTTAGCGATGGCTAGCGGTAACTCGACCGTACAAAAGATAGCTATGTAAGAATACAATGGTCAATAGTTCTTCAAGATACTACTCGTACAAATCAAGGCACTGTGTTCACCCTCTCTCTGATTGCCATGGGCCTCATCGTCTGTTCTCATATTTAATGCAACGCAGTGAGAGCGGCTTTGGTTTCTCAACAATCGACCCTTCAAACAGACACATGTGGAATTTGGTCCAGTGGTGCGTAAGAAAGGGAAAATCCAGATACAAAACAAGAAGCTTCCTAAAAGAGCTGAGCGCACAGCTTGGCTGTAAACATGAGATGATGTTCAAGTTACTATCAGAAAGTGGATCCCAGAGTAAACCATAGAAAAATATCGTCCGAGCGTATCAAAACTGTTTTGGAAATGTGTGTGAAGAGAATTCCTGAAGAGTGCAAGGCATTGGTTTGCAGAGGTATGCGTTTCACTGGATTTCCATTTCGCGCTCAATACCTACGTACTTCAGAGCGTCCGCTTGACTGTATCTGAAAGAGATTCAAACAGGATTGATCAGCAACACTCGGAATCAACTAACGGCTAAAACAATTTTACATTTTTACATTTTGAACAAAGGCAATATTTATGAAGGGATTAGTTGTGCACGGCTCGTCAGCATCTTGTTCTACAGCCGTCACCAATGTGCTTCTTATGTGGGAAAAAAAAACCCAAAGCAACATTTAGCAAACTGAAAAGTCAATCTTTAACCAAATGCACTGGTTTGTACCGTCCATGCTGCGAAGTCGATGTGTCGAAAAATGTACAAACTATCTACGAAGTAATTACTTAAAGCCTAATGCAGTGCTCCCTGGGGAACAGGCGTGGTTGCAGATCCACTACAGTAGTTGGCGCTCTGATTATCAGAGCGTGCGCAGTAGCTACCCGCGGGCCCTACTGTTATTTTTGTAAAACTAGTGCGTAGGGATTATTAGCTCTATGGTGGAGGGTTTATTTTGCACCGAGCAGGCGAAATGAAGGAGTAAACGAACCTGAAGACAACAAGAAATTCACCTGAAAGCTAAGACGAGGAAATATGACGAAGCGTACGCAGCGCTTGGCTTCACTGTGATTACGGTGAGAGACGAGGAAAGACCGGAGTGTTTTCTGTCTGAAAATGCTGGCAGCTGAGAACACGAAGCCGAATAAAGTCAGGCGCCCCTTTAAAACATTACTTCCCAATCACGCTGATAAGCCGCTGGTTATTTTCAGCTAAAACATAACAATATTGCCAAAAATGTTAAAGTTATTCTTTGTTGTAAGTTGAACTACTAGAAACTTCACCGTAAATGCACAATGCAATGGTGTGTTTTTGTTTGTGCTCGTCCACTTTGTAAATGGTGGTTGTCGATGAGGTCCTTTCCCTGGTAGAATTATCTTACACAACTTTTTTATATAGTGGGCAATTTTATGATGTGGCTCAGTCCACATCAGAATGTGATCTTGAAGTAACAGCTACATGGTAAAAATCAAAAGTCAGCTCTTGGCCCCGCGGTGTGACTGTAGTAGTAGCCGACAGTTGATTACCTGTAATCAAAGAAGAGTTCCTCTCCCGTCTGGATGGCTCTCTTAGCAAATATGCCAATCCTATGATCGCCGTTAACCATCATCACTGTTACACAAAGCAATAAACCATGGTGAGTTACCTTTGGGCAAGCTCATGGTCATCACCACACCATTCCGAAGGAGTTACCTTTTGCATAGCAATTGGGGTTCACCGAGTGGTTGGCAAACCGGATCTTGTTTCCTTTTCGAGTGGCATCAACAACGAAATCTGTGAAGGAAAGGTTTTCAGATGCTGTATTTACACAGGGAATGTGTGAGGAAGAGGTTACTTACCATTGTTAAGGTTGAACAAGAAGCTGCACATGTACTTGTCATAGACTTTGCCTCTGCGGTCGGCCTCATCCTGGGAGATGATCTGGGGGTTGGGAGATAGTTAGTGCCTATATAATAATAATAATAATAATAATAATAATAATTAGGTATGCACCAAAATTTCAGCCGTCGGAAATTTTTAGGCCGAAATAGCATTATCAGTTTTGGCCGAAACGCAAGAAAAATTGTCACCACGCCTCTCCTTTCCTCCCGTCTCATTTGCGCTGTCATCAAACACGGAGTATGTCAGTGATTTGGAAGCATTTCAAAGTTTCACATGAGGACAGCAAAGTTGTATAAAGTAAAATATTTTTTGCAATTATTTTTCTTCTTGTGTTTGTGCAAAAAATTCTAGCTGCTTTTTTTTTTTCCAATTTTGTTACAGAAAGAAATTGTATTTAGTTTTGTTATCGTTTAACAGCCTTATTACTGTGATTAAAAAAAAAAAAATCAAGCTTTCACTGATAATAAAGTTTTTTTTTTAATACGAACAATAATTAAATATTTTGAACATGTTTTTTAATGAAGCCATTTTCAGTTTCGGTATTGGTTTTCGGCCAATTGCATCCAAAATTTTCGGTGCATTTCTAATAGTAATGTGTGAGACTCAAAAAGAAATTGACCAAATATTGTACGTAGCTTTACTAATCCCTAGTTATAGAAGTTGGTGTAAAAAGGAATTAAATTCCTGGATGGCAGTGAAATGATTCTGTGAGTTGCTGGGAAGCATGTGATAGAATCTTGTGACAAAATTTCTTGAACACCACAAGAAGTTACAAATTTTCAATAATATAGAATAATAAACAATAGTTGAACAAAGTTGCTACTAGGGCTGAACGATATTGGGAAAAAAATTACATTGCGATATTTTTTTCCAAACGATATATATTGTGATATTGAGAGCCATCAATCCAGGCTAAAGTCAATATTTACATATTAATAATTTCACTAATAAGCAAGCTTCATTACAAGTGACAAAAAGGTCACTTAATATTTGTTTACAAAAAATGAATTTTATTTACAAAGGTCTGGGTTTGTTTTTTTTCTCAGCTGTGGAATATAGTAGAGTAGTTCTTGTCCAGCTGAAGACAGAACCCAACCTTGTCCCCTTCATCAGAAAAAAAATCTCTATAAATATAAATATATTACATCAGATTAGATTTATCCAAAAGAAACCCTTGTGTTTCTATTCAAAAACTAGCAAAAGATAAAAATAAATTAATGAAGCAATATGTTGTTGGAATCGAGAGCATGAGCAGTTTTAAAGCAATATTTATATAAAGTCAATTTATAAAATGTCAAAAATGACACTATACATTGAAAAAATATTATTGTTTGGAATAAACCCTCTGTATAAAAACTTTTATTACATATGACTGGGATTGAGACAGTGACACGCCCCCTGCTGTTGCTGTTTGTGTTTCACAAAACTCACAGGGCTCTCGATGATGGTATAAACATCTTCTTTCACTATTTACAAGTGTTTTTGGCATTGAAATCTAACACTTTGGTGTGACAAAAACGGCGGAAGAATGCGAGGAAATATGGAAAAAAGACGCATGTGCGCGGATGCGGAAGAAGAATCACGGAAAGAACACGGTAAAAAAACAGTTAAATCGAACACTAACAAACCCATTACTACTACTATTACAATGCTTATATTATTATACACAGTATAAATATTAGATTTTTATTCCCGTCCCATCCCGAGATTAACAACAAAAGTTTATCCCATCCCACAGGAATCCCATGGGAATCACGAGATCCGCAGCAAATCCCGACAAATATCATCCTCTATGAGGCGTCACACTGGCAAAGTCGCGCACCTCATCGCGCATTTTTAGTAGTGAATGGTTCCTGTGCCGCTGCTCAGTGGAGGCACACGGAACGTACATGTCGCCCCAGCAACAAGCTCGTGCTTTGCTACCCTTGGTTCTAACGTTCTGTTTTAACACCAACGGCTTCTACCCTTCACATCGTAGTTCCGGCGATGTGACTATCGCGCTTGCGCACATCACGATGTTGATGTCAAAAGAATATCGTTCAGCTCTAGTTGCTACTTGGTTTGTTGAGCTCCTGAAACAAGTCTCACCATCTATTCAGATCTTATGTAACAAAATAGCAGTAAACACGATGAGCATGTTTTTAAATCAATAACTCTATTCCTACGAAGACTGGTACCAATGTACCAAATTTTTCAGAGTTCTTTTGCGGAAAGAATTTGAATTGTTTTGAATTGCGCTTATTTCATTCATTCGTTGTTTTATACCACACTGGAGGAAGTCAGAGAAAACGTTTCCAGCCCAAGTTAAACATATTTGCTGGTCTTGTAAGACAACAGCTGCATTTCCATCCACCTATGTTATGCGCATTTCGGAAGATCACATGAGAACCCCTGGATGGAAACCCCAAGACGTGCACAGGATAAACGTTATATCCAACAAGAGAAAATGTGCAAAAACTGAATAAATCCCACTGCAACGGCAATGCGTTTTTCTGATTGCCGTCATTTGGAACTGGGGCGGGCGTAATGGACTAACCAACGAACCAGTTTCATCACACAACATCTAAAGTGTTGTTTTGGTCATTCTAAAATTCTGTCATCAGCGTTGTTTGGAACCATCAGCTCCCTGAACTGTCTCAACCGGCTGCACTCCCAAAGAGCAGTCTTCTGCCTCCAAACGCAAGATGACATGATATTTGTGGGGACCTGACCGTTTTGTGGGCGGCATGGTGGCGCAGTGGGTAGCATTTTGGCCTTCCAGTTACAAGTACACCTGTCCAGGGTGTACTTGCCCAATGTGCGCTATAGATGGGCAACAGCAGACCCCCCGTGACCCCAACAAAAGGGACGAAGCGGGTTGGAAAATGAATGACTTTTGTTCTTGCGTCCAGGAAGTGACGATTTGGTTCTCTTGGACTCGTTTGATCCTTCACTTTTATTCAGATAGGTCACTGTTAAATTTGTGACACAACCTTTTCAGAATGAATTGGATCAAACACACTCACCTCCCCGCAGTACTCGGAGATGAACTCGTTCTTCTGAACCGGCTCTTTGATGAAGATTCCCCAGCCAGCCACATCCGACGGAGCCAGCAACAAGTGCTTTTCAGGGGCAAAAGTCATGTTACTGTTCGACGTTTCACCATCAAACCATGCAAACGGTCCCTTCAAAACAATGAAACACACCTTCTTTGCTCCTCTCTGGATGCTACAGTTCTTGCAGGAAACATTTTTACTGTCCCAGTGTTCAGCTGCACCACAGGTGAGGCACAGGTCCGGGTCACACTCTCGGACAGCCAGGTAACAGGGACACTGCTTGGTGTTGCACTGGGCCTTGCAGCGGCAACCTGGAAAGCGGTTCTGACCTGCGCGAACAAAACCATTGTAATGAAAGGCTGCTTTCAGACACAATTGTATCAGAGAACCTTTGAACCCCAGAGTGGAAGCTTTGATCAGGAAGAACAGGTGAATAACTACATTCTTTGTCCCAGTGGAAACATGTTCCCTGGGGTATTGAGTGCTTGAGCTGCTCGTGTGCATCCACTCACATTCCGAGCTACACTGGCAGAACTTCTCACAGAAGTTTTGGGCAGTGACACATGGGCAGGAGCTGTCACAGGGTTGGCGTGGGTGATCGCATGGCTGATAGTTGTAGACGTGATTAGAGGAGCCATCTACAAGCACAAACGTCACCAGTTTAAAAAGGTTTTCATTCTCAAGCGTACGCTGGCATTTCACTGTAAGGACAAACCTTTCTTTAATTGAATTTTTCGGCAATGCGTGGCCCACAGCCTAAGAACCCGAGACACAGAAACACTGGGTTAAAATGCAGCTGCTACACTGGGTAACGCTAGAAGTGGTGAAGGTTCGTACCGGTGTTTCCTCTTCTTCTTCCTTTGAGGAGTGTTTTCGTCCACGGCTGGTGCACGTGCAATGATGCTAGACTCTTTAACTCTGAATTCATACACCTGAAAACAGATTTTGAAGACATCACTCAGCTTTTACTCATTTCCGCAGCACTGGAATGCGAGATTGAATAACTGGCGATAGTCCTCTCCACTGCATGTACCTGTCTGCAGGTCTTTGTGCCGATGAGCCTGGCTATAGCACAGAAGTTGTCGTAGTAAGTACCGATGAGGACTCTGAAGAGGGACGCCTCAGCACCGCTCCAGTCCACATTCTCAGGAGGCTCAGAGCTCAACTTGAGCTTCACTGGAGTCTGACAGCGAGAGTTCGCCTCTGTTTGAATACAATACAAACAAACACTCACAACTCAATGAGTAATTCGGCAACAGACACGGAATGAAATGCAAAAAAAATGAATAAAACTAAAATGAATAAAACTAAAATGAATAAAACTAAAGCTGCAAGCAGCAATCAATGGTCTCTCGCAGTTTGTTGCAATATGCCATTCCCTACTTGAGTGTTTAAGTGAGAAATGACAAATTTCCTAATTACAGGCAAATTAATTAATAAAAACCATATCATAAAGTGTCAATTGGTAACTTAAAAGTAGTAACTTATCAATGTTAAATGTTGTATTTCCCTTGGTGGCGCTACAACAGAGAGAGTACATTGTCGATGTGTTCAGTCAAGGCCTTTATGATAGTTGGTACAGATCTTTTGAGTCATAAGTGAGTTATAACGACTTCCATCTTTAAAGCAAAACGTTGGATTTAATGGCCGCCATGCGTCGTTTAACGAAGTCAAAAAAAATTATTAGATCAAGGGAGTTTGGGGGCAAACAGAAAAACTCTCTAGGTGGAGTTTGTTAAAATATTGAGATTTTTAAAGGTTTTTACAAAATAGCCGACTTTCTATCAAATGTGGAAACGCAATCCATATTACTTGTATTTAAGTCTTGGTACCCTACACACGTGCTCGATGTCATCCCTCTACAGAAAAACTGTTAGCGCATCATATGCTGAAAACAGGTGTCTGGTGTCCCTACAGAAGCGTTTTGTCACACGCACTTTTTGAACCCCATCAGATCAGGCCAGTTCTGATGCGTGCGCAAAATTCTGTGAGTTGAGCATGTTTAGAGCCTCAAAAACTCATTGCACGCAGGAAAACAATTCAGTCCCTCAAAGTTTGGAGTTGCTACTGACTGCCCCAGCACTCGCAGGTGATGTTTTCAAGCACATGAACATGAATGTACCCGAAGAGCTGGTGGTCTCGTCCTTTTTGTCATCATCATCTTTATCGTTCATGTCGGTTCCATCCGGCCCTCCCTCACGGTCACTGTCTGTGTCTTTAGTCTCCGAGACCGTGGGGGTGCTGGGTCTGCTGTTGCTGTTACTGTTTGGGAGTCTTCCTCTACGTCTGCCTGTGGTGCGCTTAGACGGGGTCTTGGCACGTTCTGCAACCACACCGGCTGGGAATTCTCGAACCATATCATCCTGTGGTGATGCAATCAGCAGAGTTCAAAACACGCGATACTAGATTTAGTTTCGAGAGTACCCAAACAAGAATTTAAAACACTTCTTTTCAAGCTTGTAGGGATCTCTCGGCGTGCCTGACTTGCCTGAACCATATACATGTAGCAAAAAATGCCACAAGGCTTGCCGTCAACCACGTTTTCCATGTTTTTACGCTTGTAAGTGTTTGGAGTGGCATGAAAAGCTGCGAAAAGAAAATGACACCATTTTAAACATAATCTCTGCAGAGACGATGAGAAAAAAATGTTGAGGCAGGTGCTTACGGTGAAGGAAGCAGTCATATTTGAAGCAGCGCCTGCAGAAGAGCGTATGGAAGGAGTGCAAACTCTGCTCTCTTTGCACCGATTTAGCATTTGGTCCATCGATATTGGGGGTGCATTCCGGAGGAAGAGCCCCTGGGAGCTGCTGCTCAGTCAGTTCTTTGTATCTAAAGAAAAAAAAAAAAAATCAAAGAATCACAATTTAAAACATGTTCTCAGATTTACTCACAAGATGAACAGTAGCGAGGGGTTTCAAAACATACTTTTCCTTGAGTTCTTCAACCGAGCCTTTGTCTGGAAACATGGAAGAAATTGCTTCAAAGATTTTATCCGAAGGGAATTTTTTGGACCCATCGTTGTTGAGACCTGTGGCATACGAAACAAAACCTTGTAATCGTCGCACACACAGAGGCTCAACACTGCCGATTTCGACTCAGACAAACGGCTTCAACCGCCAACAATCTCAAGTTGGCATGCCCACTACACTGTGGGTTTCATGGCATTACACAGTGGTCACAGTGGTCTTTGGAAAACCCATTGAGAGAGACCCCATCTGTATGGTCCAAGAGGTTCAGAGCAGCACAGTCCGTCAAGCTTTTGCCATCAAATGAACGGTAAACAAAAATTAGATGCATGCTAAGAATTCTCCAGTTGAATTCAAGAGCAGATGTTTCTAAACAGAGCCTGTGAGTGAGCAGTCTCTGTTCGAATCAGAGGAGTTCAAGGTGTACTGGTAACTTAACTGGAATCTCAAAAAGTGACCATCACTCTGCGATCAGCACTGTGCTTTACTCTATCGAATGCTATGCACATGTTTTCTAGGCATGTCAGATGTAGTCTGATGACTTTAGAATAAAATGCAGCTAAAAATAGGTGGATGGAAACGTAGCTAATGTCGCGTTTTCACATGTGTATCATTTGTTTGTCAGTAAAAAAAAAAAAAAAAAAAAACAATTTTGTATTAAGAATCTTTATGTGTGTTTTGGAGAAAACAGCATTTTGTCTAATTTTACTGCTTTTTTTTTTAAATCAGCACAAAATTCTGAAAAAGAGTATCACACCCTCAACACCCAGCCCTCTTTTTGAACATGGGTCAGAAGAACCTTTATCAGGTTAAAGTAAGGAACTGGATACCAACCAAATGAACACATCGATGTAAATTTGCATTTTTTTAAATAAAAATCAATACCACTAGATAAAATACTCAATAAAAAAATATTTTTAAAGAAAATGCTAACAATGAAAAAAAAAAAGTAAAACAATGTGATTTGTGCAGCCACTCATTAAAACATTCTGAATCTACTCAAAAAATGTCCTCTAAACGATCAAATCTCTTCTTAGACGCCACTGTGTCACTAACAGTAACAGAAAAACATGCCTTTTTCTCCATTTTTGCTGCACGCTCTGCTCACCAGTGTGAGTAAAGCTGGATGACTGGAAGCATCTGCTCTCTTTACGCAGTCGCATTATAGAGTGTACATAAACAGAACTACATCAATTCATACATCGCTGGAAAGCTCATCTCATTGGCTAAATGACCCGTCAATCTGCTTGGAGCTTAATCCCAATTGGTTGGCTGTACACACGTGTGAAAAAAAGGAGGAACCACGTTGACATTCTCTCTCAACGAGTGCCTAGGGATTGTTTCCTGGCTTGCTGATTCTAAAAATGTTCAGGAGAATCTACTGAATGGAAAACTTTTTTTCTTTTGCAGCAAACGAAAATTGAGTAGTTGTGCTTTTATGTGTTTTTCTCGTGGTAAACATGTTTTTGGAGTAGCAGCTCTGATGCATTTTGTTCGTTGGACTGTTAGAAGTACAATGGTATCAGACACTCGATGATTCAGTGGTTGTGTTCCTGTAGAGACGTCATAAAAGGTAGCCATTTTGCTTTGTTAGGACTCTGTACACAAATTGGTGTGTTAAACCTATAATGCTTTATAACTTTCAGATGATGCATAGTTTGTCAAACTTTGGTTACAAATAGTGGGTGTAATTGTGCGACCTATCTGTAAGTGTCGACTTCCGGCCCACGGGCGGGCTGCGGGTGTTAAGGGGTTAACAGAATTCAATTAATAGAATGCGTTATTTTTAAAGATTATTTACCCTCTGATTTCAGCTGGTCTTTTTGCAAATCTTCAGCATCATCTTTTCCATCACAGAGTTCCATCTTCTCAAACTTGCAATCGTGCTGATCCTCTTCTTCATCCTCCTCCTCCTCCTCGTTATCACTGTATTGATTGAGTGCATTCACTAGCTCCACAAATATTTCATCGTTGATAAATCCACACTCTGCACACAAGAGAAAACACCGGACACAAACTCAATAGACAGATGTGTGAAGTAAAAGTTTTGATCCTCATTTACCCCAAACAAAACACCCTTTTCATAGTAGATTTAGAAAAAAAGCAACCGAGTTTAAGAGACGTTTAAGGTTCTCTACACATTAACTTAAAATGAGCCAAAACGCAAGTTTACATTCACCGATAAAAACACAGATCTCTGACCTCTGTCTCCATGAACTTTCCCATCATAGTTCTTAATAAGCTCCTCGATGAAAGTGCCGTCCTGATCGAGGATTTCGTCACCCATGTACGGGATGTTGTGCAAAACCGTCTCATCTTCAACCTGAAAAGAATACAAGATTACAGTGTGCACATGTTTCGATCTGACGTCCTCATGAGTCTCTCTTTACCATGAAGTTCTGCTGGAGTGGAGACCAGGAGTACATGACAGGAACAGAGGCCACGGCGTTCAGGGTTTTGAGAGGAATGACTTGTCTTGGGAATTCTGAGAATCCGCTGTCAACAGTGCACTGCAAACCACGCGTCACATATTTAATTCATTTTAGGCCACGATGCACCAAAGAATAAAAACAAAGGTCGGGTAACACCACACAAAACCAGGCTAATGTTAACGGAGTTCCGACCTCTCTGGTCCCTCTCAGGGAGCTCACAGGTGTCATTATATGCACAGGCTGAATTCGCCTCGTTTTCCATTCCTGGTTCAAAATGTCGGTTCGCTCCAGTATCTTCTGTCTGTTGGAGCTGAACATGCTCTGCCCAGCAACAAAACATCAATGAGTACATGCACAGCTCGGAAATACTACACCATCAAAGTTTTCTCTTGCTATTGCTGTTTAGTGCCACATCGAACTGCTGCGGTGGATCACCTTGACCTCATCTGCTCTCCGAAAGCGCTTGAGCTGCCGTAGCCGCATGTACTCAGACTTTACTCGCCGCCTCCAGCAAACAGGACCCTTCTCTGATTTCCTCCCGGTCAATCCCATGGCTTTCCTATCGACAGAGAGAGGAAGACTTCAGATTTCACTGTAAGCGTAGTGGACCAATATACAACATCCCTCATAGAGAAACGTCTAAATGTACACTGACCTCGACGAGGAAAACAAGGAGGATCAAGGCTTGCTTGAATTTAATTAAACCAGAGAGAAGGTGAATACTGGAGAAGTCTAAATAATATTAGCTGTGCATCATGACGAAAAGGGGGTTTGGAAAAAACGTATTGTGGATATTACTCAAAGGAAGGGTTCAGAGTCGCCAGCTTTCCGGATTTTAGGCACCACGTACATTTTGGTTCAGTTGAGACTGCAGTCCAGTTGGGAAAAGTCTGGCTGCGCATCTAGCACGTGACTCGACTGGGACTATTGGACCGCACGCGACACGTGAATTCATTCTTTTTGTTTTTTTCTTTTACTTTCACTGTCATACGTTGTTTCGCATTAATAATAGAATAGGGCTACAAACCACTAATCCTAAAATATCCTGTATTGCTAAGATATACGATTCATGATCTGTATTGTTGCATCTTTAAATAAAGTTCCCTTTTGACACTTTCCATAACGTAACCGCATTTTATTTCTGGGAACAGCACTTCTACGTTACACCTATGTTCTCTTCTAGTTCTTTCTAGAACACTTCTCTAAATGTATTACCCAGTTGAACCTAAATCACCGAAGCGTCAATGGACTGGAACCACACAACACATTATTATTATTCTTTGCATAAATTCATATGTAATAATAATTATCCACAATACCACAGGTATTGACAATTTAAAAAGTTCAATAATTATTTACTCGGAACAGTTTTCATATTTAGGAAGTCAACCCCATGAAAGAGTATGTGAAAAGACTACAGCACAATATTTCTTCATTTTCAACATTGATTTTAATCTGAACACTGACGGCACACTTTGAAATGTTTGGTGTTCACACTGTGCTTCAGGAACTGATGAAGTCACATGTCTTGAGTGTCGGCCACATAAGTAAGTCCAAAAGCAAGAGTGTCCAATAGTAGGGGAGTGCCAGTGAAAGTCTGAACCCAGACACTTTGGAGATTGTACCCGAAAAAGCTACAATTACAATCTACAGTAGGACATCAACAAAGACCTCTACACATCGATTCGAAACACCATCTTCAGGCAGGGAGAGTCATTGCATCAATATTTCCTGAACACAGACGAAGAGCACCTGCTGAGAAGCCGAGCAAATCTCAATTCTGATTGTGTTAAGCCGCAACAGAACGATAAGAACATTTACCAATAGTTTTCTCTAGTGGAGGTATAGAAGCCGGTTTGATTTTGGACATCTGATAAAGAAACAAAGTGGAGCATTATTTTCCTGTGATCAACCACCAACAGTGTTAACCGGATTTTTTTCTATGTGTTCTTTGATTCCTTCTCTGTCGTTGTCTTCTTCTTTTCTGTTCCCCTGTGTGGCGCACAGCGCATCTGTTTGTACTGTGGTGAGTAACAACCCAAACCTTGCTCTCCATGCACAGATGTAAACTGGTCAAAACATTCTGAGAATCCAGGGTCACAACTTAACTCGTTTAACAAAATGTAAATTCAGTTAAGCGTTTATTTGTTTCTGCTGGCAGCTCACTGGAAACATGCGCCACTGCTGAGGCTGTATTTAGCTGAAAAACTGTCTATTATCCTTCGCATAACTTTGCCTTTCTCTCTCAAAGCATCTCTGGCTCAATCGAGACAGTGCAGACACTTCAGATCAGGTCAGCCGATAAAAACTGATGCTCCATGCAATCGTTCCCTCAGATTGGTCTTGGTGTAATGAAGTCATTTCTTTAGTGGCTCGTCAATCTACAGTTCTAGTGTATTTGAATAATTCTTCTGGAGTTGAATTATCCGGGGCTAATGAGGAAATGTTCAGGTAGTGAAGGTGCATTTGCATCTGATTCGGGATCAGATTCTGGCTCATAGAGGTAAGGTTGTATACGCTTTCCTATCTATGTTGCTTTTATAGAAAGTTGATGGCTCATAGTTACAAGTAATGAATCACTCTAATCGCCCTCTCATCTATGTTGAATATGCAAATAAGTAACCAATAGGTGAGTAACTGGCGGTTTGTAAGAAATCTCAGCCCATTTCCGGGAATAAGCCTGGGCTAGAAAATGAAGAGATAGAGACTTGAAAGAATCTCATTTACATACAACAAGACTGATGTGAACAACATTATTTATTAAAAAATAAAACAAAGCCATGAGCTCTTTAAACCAATAAAATCCACTAGATCATGAAAGTAAAAAAAAATCCAGAACCACATATTTCCAGAGGCGTAAAGGCCTCAGTGCTCGGAGCGGATCTAACAAGTTGTGAGGCTTGCTGTTTGAAATGTATAACTCAGCAGCTGTACCACCACGAGACGTGGAGGCTTGCTAGACAACGACTGTCACTTTCCAGATTTCCCCTCCCACATAGTTCCTGTGAGCTGTACAAACGCTCCTACGTTGACTGCAACATGAGGAAAATTACCTTATAGTGAGGGAAAACGTGTGAAATTGTCTACACATTGGATTAGTAATAGTTCACACCATTAAGAGTGCAGCAATGACTGAGTAGTTTGTTTATTGAGGACTTCTCTTCTCTCAGGTGTTTATGTGGCAGGTGCACGCGATCACTGCCCCCTGCTGGTGCAAAACAAAACCCACAGCTGAATGGAACAAAAACTTGAGAACGAACCTTCAGGGGAAAAAAATACCCTTTTAAACTATTAACCAAAAACAAAGCTTCAAGTTATGAAGTAGCTGCACAGCAGGCAATACAGCTCAATTACAGCAGTTCAATACATTCTCTACAAATACAAACAACTCCTCAACACTTTCTAAGCGGGCTTTTGTTCAACAGAGACGAATGAGAGCAATCCTTGTTGTTGTACTGCTTGCTTACCCAGTGTTTATGAAAGTTAAGATTCACAAAATCCAATTCCAACACGTGCCTCAAGTTTCAAACGAGAGGAAGCCTTGCAAGTCTGAAACAATAAACCGGTTAAATACTGCTGCTTTCATGCTCGACTCATTTGGTAATGTCCACTTTTGTACCAGTTTGGGAGAAAAGATCACCAGGCTACCACCACCACAACTACTATGGTGTCGACTTTGAAATCAACCGTTAGTCGCTAACTAGATTAGCTTGACTGTGTTAACCAGTGAACTTGGCTTCACAAACCCCCGAACAAACAGCTTTTGTCCATCCTCTTCAAGAGCCTACCTGAAGAAGAGCTTCTGTCTGCATTCAAACGAAAGACTTGTCCTTCGGTCTGCCCGGTCTCTGTGTGAGTGAAAGTGATGGGTTAACTAAGCTGTGGCTAACTCGGCTAGCTCGCCGAAGAGGGTCCTTTCACCTCCGCGCGTCTAGTACCGGCGAGACTCTCTGTAAACAAAAGACGAGCGCTTAATTCCTATTTATTCATCCGAACAGCTAATTCACTAGACGTCGCTCACTCTTTTAACGAGAACAGACTCAATGCCAATTTTACCGCGTTGGAAGTGTGTCCGAATTCGTCCTATTTCCCGTCTCAGCATGTATTCAAACCCGCTCAGCTCGTCGTTCATACTCAGTCTCATTCGCCGCCCACCTCCGGCACTGCAGAATCAACGAGCGCCAAACGGACGCACCAATCAGAACACACAATACTGGAGCCGCTCAATGTTGCGAGCGTGGATTGGTTCGTTTACATGAGGGAACGAGCGAATCGTACGCGTAACTGCAGCGGGGGCCATGTGCAGAAGTTCTTTGTTCTCGATATTGAACGAGTGGAGTTTGGTAAAACTTTGTAAAACGACACTAATGTGGAAATATCTACCACATTTTATTTTATCAAGCCAAAAATGGTTCTTCTTTGCAACAGCGTGGTGCGTGTCAACTTATAGTACTGTGTTTAGAAAATTGCAAATATGCCGTAATACCAGAGGAATTGGTTCGTACGTATCGTTTCCAAATTGATCAGAATAACTTCGTTTGGTTTGAGTGTGGACTGTTAGCAAAAGGTCACTCGGTTCATGAAGTACCTCCCATCACCCCAACTGATCTTCCAACCAGTGACGGCCGAATCACTGTTCTGCTCGATTCTTTTACTTTCTAAAAAAAAAAAAATATATATATATATATATATATATATATATATATATATATATATATATATGTGCGTGTGTGTGTGTGTGGTTTTCGTGCCATAAACACACGTGATGTCAGTTGGTTTTAGTAGATTGCTTTTAATTGTCATAAATTACAAGATCGGGTGGGATTTTCAATAGAATTACAATAATCTTTTGTGGTTTAAAAAAAAAAACATTTATCCCCCACCTGTTGTATGGCAGTCTATAATGATTGCTAAATTATGTGTTCATAATTATAAATTCATTTTATTTCCCAGATTTTCAACCCAGTTAAAAATCAAGTAAAAAAAATTCTCCGTTTTTTTAGAGATGCCTCTCTAAACAGAAAAGATTTGAATCTAGATTTAAAAAATATGCAGCCACCGCAGAAGTCTCATGGAACACGCCAAGAACGGTGCACATCCTCGGTCAACGGTCACACACGCAGCCTATTAGATACACTTTTTTTGTAATTATGACCAAGAATTTGAGAACGGCGTCTCTGAATTGGATCGTTGGCATCGTCAATGATCGTGCGTAGACAGCAGTAAAGCAACTTATTTCAGTTAAGCTGTCAATCATCATGGTCCAGCCAAGTTTTTTGGGGGGAAATTGAACCATGATTATCCACAAGAAAATAAACTTGAACCAAACTAAAACCATTGAACTTTATGTAAATAACATCATTTCTGAGGAAATGATTGCTCAATGCACCGATGTCGCAGGTCAAAGTTCCTCCCAGTTGAACTTTCCATCAAACTGGAATCGCACCGCATAAACAGGCACTTTCACACTGCCGCATGCAAATCTCATTCAAGTCAATGGAATTTATTTTCCTAGTGTGACCACCCCATTCGAGGGGGATGGAGGATGGGAGTGTGTGTATAAATATAAAAGATCTCTTAGGTATGTTGGTACCGTAAAGAGCCTTATAGGTGAAGGGTATTAGAATTGGGAGCCACTGCAGGTGTTTAAGGACTGGAGTGATGTGTTCGAATCGTGGCGCCTGGTTTATGAAACGAGCAGCAGTGTTTTGAACAAGCTGCAGTTTATTAAGTGTCTTGGATGGCAATCGATAAAACACATGGTCGCATAAATCAAAGTGTGAAGCGATGAGTGCATGAACTAACATAGCAGCAGCCTTAGATGTCAAGAAATAAATGGAGGAAGTTGATGCTCGGTGTGAAAATATGCAGCACCTGTTACAGACTTAATGCAAGGTTGACAGTATTTTGTCCAAGATGACAACAAGACTGATGTTTGACCATTGAACTGGACAGAAAATAGACAAGATTTTATAATGGGGTATTTAGGAGTTCTGCCAAGCGAAGGAAAATGAGGGAGTACTTTGGTTTAGTAGAGATGTATAGTTAAGAGTTATCTGCGTAAAAATTTTTGACCTTGGGAGAGACTGTAGATGAGAAAGACAATTGGGCCAAGGACCGATCCCTGTGGGACACCAGAAGTGACAGGACAGGTAACTGGAACAAACTGACTGCAGTGTGAAAGATATGATTTGAACCAAGTGAGTACAGGGCCAGCAGACTCAAGACTGGGCCGGCCAAAAACCCCACCTGGGGAATATCGATGATAATAGCCGTACTGTACTCCCCAAATTGATGACTATATTCGTAAAATATTTGACCCTTGTATAGATGCACTTAGTGGAGAACGTTGGTCCTCTGGGGCTTACAAATTGTAAGTTCATCGTTTTAAGTTTTTGGCTACCAAATCATTGTGAAAAACAGGCATCTGGTGTCCCTTAAGATAACATGCAAGCCATCTATGCTATGTAAATGAGAGGCATGATGACCGCTGTGTTTAGTTTTTACACCATTTTATTAAAAGACTTGAGAGAGACGGCATAACAGTGCTTGGCTTGAATGAAAATACTGAATGCTCTGACCCCATAAACAAAAGATTCCTCAATAACAAAATCAAAACATTCCCTCGTTTTGCAAGTCACCAAATCCTCCAGAATATTTCCATTCATGTGGTACTGCATTTGTAAAAGGTTCATAGAACCCGTAGACCTCTCAGAGCTCATCTTTTTTCTGTGACAACTTGGTAGCATGTTTTTCCACAAATTTGCTCAGTTCCTCCACATCCCTCTTGCCACCTTCAAATTTGAGTGGGTTCTGCTTGTTGTTGCCAGGAGCAAAGTAGATTGTAGGGAAACCCTCAACTTTAAAAGCATCATGAGGGATATCATTAGCGGTGGCGTCCATTTTGGCAATAACAAGATTCTTCTCATTCTTGTATTTCTTTCCTAGAGAAATGTAATCGGGCTCCAACTTCTTACAATGGCCACACCACGGTGCATAGAACTCAATGAGCACATCTTTCTTTGGGTCCATGACCATTTCATCAAAAGACTTGCCCACCACAACCTTCACTGGTCCTTTGTTGTTCTTGGGAAGAGGTTGAGACTTCACAATGGGTTTCAGCTTACCTGTCACAAAAAGAACCCAGAAAGAAAAAGAGTTAGAAGAGCAAACCCATCACAACACCAAAGAAACAGATGTTAGACAGTTATAACCCCATCAGCTTGACGAGTCAAGGCTGTACCTTTTTTGAAAGCCATGACAAAGCTTCGGAGAACATCAGCATCAAATTCCTCTGGCTCCATGGCATATTTCTTTCCTCCCTCACCGAAAATGGCTACATTCACCTCCTCCCCACTTTCACTGAGCCCAAGGCTCTTCAGTTCATCAGCATAGTCTTCCTCATCTGCAATGGCAAATGTGTATTCTGGGAAGTCTTTTGCTACTTCCAGTACTTTGCTCCTCCAAAACTGTGTAGCTGGGTGGAAATAACAGACAAAGAGTGAGAAGTGAACAAGAGCTTAATACAGTGTTCCCACGTGAGAGATGTACATACCAACTCTGTAGTCAAAACTGAAGTCCACTCCATAGTAAACCACTACTAGTGGTCGTTTAGTGTATCTCTTAGCGTCATTGCTCTGTTTCCGGTGTCCAACCAAAGGCAGTGTGTGTTTTTTGAAAAACTCTTGAACCTCTGAAGCAGAAGTGGAATCCTGTGAGAAAAGCGAGAGCATTTCTTACAATTAATGTCCCAATATCCTGCAAATAAACCATGAGCTAGTTTAGCCCTGAACAGCACATTTTCACATAAACCGAATCCACTGCTTCTGTGAACATGACTATATCTCCCCCTCCCCCCATGATATAGTAAATGGCGCGTCGGACATATATACACACACATGCGGTTGAGCGACTAAGGTTTGAATTCTGAATCAGTCATTACAGTACAATCCAGTCTATTCCAAAAAAAAAAAACCCCTATGATAAAATAAAGTAATGGCCCGGTGTTAAAAACAAGTTCACGTACATAAACAGATCAGTTGAACGCAAAAAACGCTGTACCACCACTTCTAAAAATATCTTTTTGGAGCATCACCACGCGGAGCACATCTCTAGGTTAAGTCTAGGGTTGTGTTTATGTAAGAGTTTCCTTTAACTTCTCTCAAGAGATTATGACCCCGACTACAGCGTAAGGTAACGGGCGGAAACAACAAACGGGAATTTGATTCCGTTTTTTGCCATATTTACATACAGTCGTCTTATATGGATGCAACCAGATTTAGGCAAAACAAGAAAAGAACGTTTCAAGACTTGTGTCAAAGGCTATTTATTGACAGTGCAGGTCTTGATGCTCAATTACAATTTTTTTTTTTAAATTAAATCCCATTAATGTTAAAATGCGACTCACAACTAGCAATGTTTGCGACTCTTATGCGACACACACGTGCAAAAGAGGAGATGGCACAATGTTTACAAAATAAATATTGACAGAAACGCTCTGCTATTGGTTTTGTTGAATGTGTGATCCGAGACAACTTCATTATTATCAAATATTGAGGGAGAGGATTCCGTTGAAGTCAAACAGAATATTTTCAGAATAATGGCAATGACAGAGTTAGAAAAGAAATAGTTAATTGTACATTAAATATGCCTTTGAGTGACGTCTTCTCCAGCCACCTTCAAATTTTCTTCACGGTCAAAAAAAAAAAAAAAAAATAAAATAATTCTGAGAGAGATTAAAGATAAAAACTAAAGCAAATGAAGCACCAGATGCTAATTAAAAAGGAATCTTTTTTCTAATAAACTCAAATGTCAGGATATAAAACAATCAATCAAAGTTATGAATATATTACAGAACAATATTTTGAAGGACAATCTGCCTTTTTCAGGGGGTTAAAGCTGCAGCAGTTTCTCTATGATCATAAGGTGTCAGCAGTGGAGGATGGGCGTTTTTGGTCTAGATTTGGTCAATCTCAACATAAACATCGGCTCCTGGAAATAACCTTCCCTCCCTTTCATAATCTCACACACATGGAACACTTACTTTAATAGTCAGTGACTGGGATGCTGGCTCGTATTTAGACCTAAACTTCTCCGGTTGCTGCATGACTACTTGTCCTGGTGACCCCTTGAGGAATTTTGAGACGTCTTTATTGAACGTATGCATGAATTTATAATCATCTCTCAGAGAGTTACCTGGAGAAAAAGCAAACGGGTCGTTAGGAGAAAAAGCATGGTTTAGAGAATGATAAAATCCAGACACTCACATGCTTCTTGATAAGTTTCATACTCTTTATCTTCATCACTGGAGAAAACACCAACAATGACGGCATCGTCTCCATCTCTGAGGGTCTCCTGAACCTGTTTCAGAGTCTGGACCTGCTTTGATGGAGGACCGGCTTGGTCTGACATGTAGTCAACGATACCTAATCAAAAGAAAGCCGCGTGACTTTCCTGGAGAGCGCACACTGCAGCTGAACACCAGGAAAGGGTAACCCACCAAACTTCTCTCTCGGCCCATTGTAGTCAAAAGCCTTGCCCTTTCGGAAGAGTTTTAGTGTTGGATAGCCAGAGACTTCAAACCGCGTCGCTAAATCCGATTCTGCAGTGGCATCCACTTTAGCCAGGGGAATGGGAGGAGTGCGGTTGCTGAGCTCTTTTGCAGCCTTCTCATACTCGGGTGCCAGTTTCTTACAGTGACCACACCTGATAAAAATGGAAATAAGAGCATTTAAAAAAATGCTCTGGATAGAAATTAACCCTGAGAAATCTCGGTGCGTGTGCCAATCACAGCGTCTGTTTTGAATCAAGTAGAAAGGACAACACAGCTACGGTTTCATTTTGATTTCAAACAATGTGTACGTTTCTAAACTAACATTACAGGGTAATTAAAATGTGAGAAAATGCACAATATTTCAGTTTCGTTCCAAATCTGTGCCATCTAGTGATCAAAAGAAGGGATACCACTGGAAGTATAAGACCTGTAAGATGGCTTGTATTTTTCAAAGTTCTGGCACAAAAAATAAAAATGCCACAGATAGTGCTTGGAACAGTGAATAAGGTTTAGGAGAGTTTTACCGTTTTGAAATTTGCCTTTTTGAAAAAGCTATGGTTGTTCTAAAAACAATAATGTCAAGCAGTACCACATTTTTTTTTGTAAAAGTGTCCTGCTGATCTATTATTTAAAAGGGAGCCTTCACACTTCCAGTTTGTTTATTTGGTCCGGACCAAGACCAGGGGCCTGTACCATGAACGTAGATGAACAAACTCAGAGTTACAGGATTAGTTTTGGGTTGACAAATCCAAACCGATGCAATCAGGCATTAATGGTACCATGATGAAGCTCATCAACTTTCTTTGTTAACCCAGGCTTTGATCCTTAAGCATGATTACTTGAGGCGCGCGCGTGCACATAAAAGAGTGACGTGCCACCGAACAACCAATTGCGTTCGACATGGAGAGAGGGAGGTCCTTATATTTCTCCGCTGAGGAGCAAACTATTATAATGCAGAAATACAATGAATTTAAGCACGTTTTACAAGCGCGCAGTAATACCGTGTCTGCTGCCAAAGCGAGACAAGACTGTTGGAGAAAGATTGCGGATAGCGTTAATGCGTAAATTAAATACATATTTTATACATCAAGGTCTAATTATGTTTATGTAACGTTAGTTTATGTATTTGCACGCCCGTAAAAATTATGCTAACACTTTACAATAACAGTGTAATTGTTAAAAGCATTCGACCGGACAAATGAAGAATGATCACTAAAGTTGTAGTGTTACTAACTACTTTTCAATTACTGGATTTCAATATGCTTTCACTGCTGAACTACTGTTAACAGTTAAATTATTTTTAAAATCTGTATCTTTCATACAAGTAACTATCAGGGAAGGCAATGGGATCGTGTCTGTCCCTAAAAAACTCTTTCTCTGCGAAGCGCTCTTCGAACAATTTGCGCAGAAATGTCCTTGGGATTTCTCAGAAAAGGACAAGCCATTGCAACAGACACTAGAAATTAGTTGCGTCACTTAAATGTTCTCTACTGATTGGTCAAATTTCGTTTTGAGATCTCGAATCCAGAACTTAACCTGCCCCGGAGCAGGTTAGCCGTGCAGCACAAGTTACCATGGCAATGAACACCAACTGAAGCCGAGTTTCTTTCATGGTACCTAAAACCCTGCATTGGTGCAAACTAATCCCAAATTTACCTGGCTAGCCAGCTAATCCGGCTTCATGGTACAGGCCCCAGCCCTCTCCAGATTTAGTCTCATTCTCACCACATTCTCTCTGGTCCACACCAACTGAAAACGATGACATCATTGGTTCAACTGCTTTTCGATTGGTTCGAATGAACACGCACATGGAAGTAAACAATGCCTGAGGACTGGAACAATGCGATGGACAGACTTCGCTGCTTGATTTTGACCCTTGGCATCTTTAACTTTATTATTTGTTTTAATGGCTTCTGATGTACAATGTAATTGATGCTCAGATTGCAAATGTCACGAGCAAGCGAGGACGGTGGCTGGATTCGTTCAAAAAGCATGTGTTTGCCATCTTTTTTGTGTTTAGTTCAAATCAGAGTTCGATAATTTTCTCACTACATACGAACCACTCTAGAGTTCTTTTGGAACCGGCCCAAGACCATGTCTTGGACCACTGTTTTTAAGTCACTTTTGGTGCGGTCTAGAGTTTGGTTGTTGCTTTCTCACCTGCCCACCCAAACGGACCAAACTAAAAGGGAAAAATTAACTGTACTAAACAAGTTAGGAGTGAATGCACCATAAAGGTCCTTTCTTCTAAATCTAGAAATGTCAAATAAAAGAGAGCTTTGATTCAATTGTTACTTTCTACATATAAAAACATAAATGTTCACTTGTAGCATTTTGGGTGAGAGTGTATCGAGTACTAACCAGGGTGCGTAAAACTCCACAAGGATGATGTCTGCATTGTTGACCACATCGTCAAAGTTGTCTTTAGTCAAGACAAGAGTTGCTTCAGGAGGAGGCTTCCAGTCAGGTTGGGAGACTTCTTTAACCCTTTCCACAATGGCTGGAGGAGGGCAGAAGAAAAGGTAAAGCTTGCTTAACTCTTGTGCATTGTTCAAATAAATAACAAATAAACTTTTTTTTTTTGCACAAATCTCCTCTTCCCAACAGGAATGACCACAAACAATAAGAATGCGTGATTATTTGCTGTTGTGGCACTGCAATCAAAAAAAAAAATAATCTGTTATAATGGAATTCAATGGGTCACAAACAATGAATGAGGGGCAAAAAAAATCTAGTGAAAGAAAATCTGGTGCAACACAAAAACCAAAAATCCACCAATGCCAATGTTGTTACAAATATTTGACACGTCCAAGACCGATGGAAGGGGCGGAGGAATCCAAGCCACAATCATTTTTCATACAGGAAAAAAAAAAGTTGGTTTGATAAGAGCGGAGCTAGATAAAGGAGATTTAAATACTGATCAGATAGATTTTTACAGTATCGCACAAAAGGGTAGTGAATTTGCCCAGATTGTGTATTTTCCCAAAATGGGTAAAAATAAGAAACTTAGTCAAATTTAGACTGAAATAGGTAAAAAAAAAAAAAAAAAACCCTGAAGTGGCTGAAAACATTCACAACAACATATAAAGGTTTGCTATACATAAAAAAAGCAATGTCCAAACATCATCTTCAAATTGTACTTACCACTCTCACTTCGGTCTCCATCATAATCCACAGGTTCTCCCTTTTTAAGGATTTTAATGGTGGGGTATCCAGAAACTTCAAACCTGCTCCCCAAACCACTGGCCTTAGTGGCATCAACCTTTGCCACTGGAATAGGGGGGTCATTGGCCTTCAACGTCTGAGCAATCTTCTCATACTCGGGAGCAAACTGTTTGCAGTGGCCACACCTGAAAAAGAGCAAATTTGAATAAACAAGAACAAGGCCAGTGACGTGTCTCTACTGCTGAGACAAGACAAGAGAACTTACCATGGAGCATAGAACTCCACCAGCACAGTGTCTTTGCCTTCCATGAAGGTGTCGAAGTTTTTATCAGTCAGGACCAGCACCCCATTCTCCTCCTTTACTTCAGTGTCATCCTCCTCAAAGTCATCGTCTTCATCATCTTCCTCCTCCGCATCACCATCATCTCCTAGATCTTCTGCTGAATCTAAAATTGTGTTCAAATGAAACGTTTCTGAATTAGATGTTCCTTTATCACAAATCTAATGGATCATCGTGGCCTCAAAAAACCGATTAACTTACATTTCCCAAATAAAACAATGCATCTTGCACGAGATGACAATCAAGCAAATTATATCTCACCATCTTTGTCTTCATCTTCGCATCGGTTCAATTTTACGAAGTGAGCAACTCCGAGCAAAACAATCAGTAAAAGGGTAATCTTCTTCATGGTCTGGAAGAAATGACTACTTAACTAATTACACACCAAGGTGCTCGCAATGCTGCTGGTGATCAGATGAATAAACAGCGTGATAACTGCAAGAACTTAAGGGGAAACTGCGGTGCTTCAGCTCTCTTCAGACGTCACGCATGTTTCTTTCAATGTATTTTGTTTCGCGACGCGTCGCTTCCCCACTTCTTCCTTTAGTTGAACTGGACTGACTTGCCACGCGTTGATTGGCTGACGGCGCTTGGACTGGACCAATCATCGATCGCCACTCAAGCCCGCCATTCAACAACGTTCAAAATGGCTATTGGCTGTCTGTCGAGGGATACACGCTGATTGGGTGTTTAATGAAGCGGTTGCTTGAGGTCCCGGAAGAGATAATAGGAACGTTAACGTCACACAGCTTGTTCATACGAAAGACCAAAAATGAATTAAGTATAAACAAAAGTCGTAATAAACGGGAAATTAAATACGATTTGCATTCATTACAATTACGCATGTATTACTATATTTATTTATACACACACACGCACAGTCGTGCATTTGTTTTTAGTTGTATTTATTTTTAATGGATTTTTTTCAACATTTACTAGTAGTCATTTTTGGTCCTCCACATATTTATAGTTAAACATTCTCGTGGCCTTAAAGTAACCACTACATGATTGGCAATGATTGTTTTTCTGCAGAAAAAACTGTACATTTACAGTTCTGTTCCAGGTGGAACTAACAATTCTATAAGCCATTCCTCAGTGGAATAACATTGGTGATAAATTTACACGGGACAGAAGTTGGTCCTTACCCATAAAAATCAGTTGACTTATACAATTAAAGACACTTCGTTTCAAATTATTCACAAAACCTAACATACTAAAGTATTTCTCAGCCAAAATTGTAAGTCAAGTGTCCTAACAAAATGGCTCACATGAACTACACCTGGAAATGCTGGTTAGACTTGTTATCATTTATTCAATCACATATTAGAAGCGATTGCTTTAAAGTTTCAACGAGTTCTTTGCAATAATAATAATTTTTATTTGCAATTATTTTACCTCTCAGTGAAATCTCAAATGCTACAATGAGAGCATAAAACGATTATAAAAACACTTACAAATTACATTTACAATATGTAAGATAAACAAAGAAAAAAGGCGAAATCCTAGTGATCATTCCAAAGGCGTGGGGCTGCAGCTTGAAGAGTTCTGTTTCCCATAATGGAGTTTGGTCCTTGGATGATGGAGACCGTGGATTGAGGATGAGCGAAGGTGACGTGAGGTGATGTGTGATGTGAGAACCTCTGAGAGGCAGGCCGGGGGTGCCTTGCAATAATCAAGTTGTGAGGAGACAAAGGCATAGATTAGTTTTTCAGCATCTGATTGGGAAAGGGAGGCACTGGATTTAGAAATGTTTTTAAGATGGTAGGAGACTTTGGAAAGATGCTGTATGTGAGTGTGAAATATAAGATAAAGATCAGGTTTGACTCAGAGGAGAAAGGATGGAGACGGTGACAGATCCTCTATTTAGATTATATGTAATTGTTTTGGTCTAATACAGCAGTACTGCTTAAAAAGTATACAACCCCCAAATTGAAAACAAGTGTTATTTTCTTCTTTTGTGACCGGATGTGAGGTCACATGGCTCTCGTGTGACATTCATTTTTTATTTGTAGGATATAAGGTGAAACAAACCTTGAGTAGTTTTAGAAGAGCTACTTTTTACTCGTACTTTGAGTCATAATTAGAACAGAAACTTTTACTCTACAGTTCTTTCATTTTTGTGGCAAAGTAATTGCACTTTTACTTGAGTATGATATTTCAGTACTGGTTAAATAACAGATCCACTCATAACTTTTCTGGGTTAAAATGTGGTACATTCTTCGCTATTGTAATAAATCTAGCATAACAGACCATTTCTTTGTAGAGTCGAGTCTCCCTATGACACAGCGAGGGTGGTTTTTGCAGAATTTCCCTTAAATTTCTTGGTTACATTTATCCCACTAGCACGTATGCAGAAAGAGAATTAATAATTAAGTTACATGTAATTTCTGTGATGGTCTGCTGACCTGTCCAGGGCGTAACACCCCAGCCTCTCGCCCGATGAGTGCTGGCGGACCAACAAGTGGAACAAGCGGGTTAGAAGATGAATTAATGAATACATGTCATTTTGTTTAAATCTGACTCTTTATATTGCTCTCAGGCCTCTGGCCAATCATTTCTCAAGCCTTTCTAAATGAACCCATGGTTTTCCGTCACTTTCTCACAACTGGACGTGCCTTAACACTAAAAACCTTCTCTTCGATCAAATCCCATCACAAAGTTACTAGTCTGTAGAATGATGCAAAAGGTGCACAAAACTTAAAAAGTTAAAATGTGGGATTTATGAAACCAACTTTGTAAACATTATTTTCAGACATATTACAACAGCTTATAGGCAACATGTAAATGAAATATTATTAGCATCTGACGGGGAGGAATATGAGAGTGACCTCAAAAACATAACATTATTTTAGAATTTCAGGGTGATGAATTTGACGTGTCAATGAATAAAGTAACCTTTTCAAGAACTACAACAATAAATACAACCATGTATTTTTAAACAATCATGTGACCAAGTAAATTTTGCATTTTGCATGAGGCATACAAGAGTTTTACAGATTTAGTAGAAAGAATACGTTATAGAAATTCTGAAAAGTATAAAAAAAAAAAAAAACAAAGGCTTTTTTTACAGTTCAAAGCATAATGCTTGGGAAATATGGCATGGAATGTTAAACTAATATGACAAAGACCCAAAACACACAGCCAAGGTACAAAGGAGTGGCTCAAAAAGAAGCACATTGAGGTCCTGGAGCCATTTAGGCAATTTTCAGACTTTAAACCAGTAAAAAAAATCTGTTCAAGCTGCCACATGTCAACCTCCAAAGCTTAATGACACAGAGATGATGATTGTTCAGGTTATTTCCCAATAATTTCTGTTGTGAAAGGAGACAGCATGAACACATTTTAAATACCTTACATAAGTGGTGTGAAGATTTTTTCCTATAATCCTTTACCTAAACATGAAGACGGATGATTTGAGCTTCTTAACTTATCTAGTGTCTCTTCACAACTGATTATATATCGTTTTAAAAATAAAACTGTGGTTAATTTAAGTCCCCCGAGATGTTTTAATCAAAACAGTTTTTACACGTGTGGATGAACTATAAACTTTTATTAAACATACTCCATAAAGGATTCAAATTGACAACAAATGAACATACTCATGTTATGAGTCCGGGCATCTATTGGTAATTAATGCATTTTCAATACATTTTCTGAAGCACGTGTTTTGTCTAAATTGGACACCCGTGGAAATTCAACGTCGATTGCACGTAGACGTCAGGGCGATTTTTGCTGGGTTACTACTGGGTCGAGAAAAATTCACCTGAAATGCTGATCCATAAACATGTTCAGAAAGTGGAGTTTCTTCTCCTTGTAGATTATCCGACATGGTGCGGAGATGAAACAATAACTGATCCATTAAGTCCTCAAACTCTGCCAAGTAAAAGTTCTGCACACAGAAAAGAATATAAGAGAAAAGATTAGATAGTGTTACATAGAAAAATTATGTAGAATTAAATATGTGAGTACTTAAGGTCATATTTCCAAAACAGGTAAAACCATAGATTACAACACAGACCTTCAATCAAAGACTACAGCTAAATTTTCTTTTGTTTCTGATAAATGTAAAAATCTACATAAATTCTAAAACAATAATAATGTTTGTAGATAATGCTGCGAGGCTATTTTAATTGGCCAGAAGACATGGTTGAAAAAACAGTGACTGGCTTCCTCCAGAAAATGTACACATATTGATGGCTTGCCAACAAATATTGACTTTGCGGTGACCCCACGGTTTCATGGAATCATGAAATGCCCGTTTTGGTTCAAGTCAGGTATTTTTTTAAATGTCACCAAAATGGAATGGTAACAGCCCAGTGTTGTGAGCGCAGTCCATTTTTCTGCAAAACGTTTGGTGTAGAGCAAATGCTGTGCTAACAAAACAAAAAACGTAAGTCATCATGTACTCCATTTTTCTACATTCAGATCAGAATGTATAAAATACTACCATTATTGTAGATTAGTCTTCTTTCTTCTCTCACAAATTCATCAAAGTACAGTACTGGTTTTAATTAATATAATAAGTATGATTGCATACTTTAATTTAACTTTCAGGGAACCTAAGTTAAAGTCTAGACTTGAAAGTTTTACAATGTTTTATTTGTGCTATGTTCCAGACTTTTGATGAATACCTGAACTGTTGGTTAAATGGCTGATGGCGTGTTGTTTTCTTGGTTTTACCAATAAGCAATAAAGTGCATTCTTGAACTACTTTAGAGTATTGTTAAGTAGTCAACAAAGGTCTCAAATTGACCCCAGTGGATAAAAGGTGTTTGCATATTTTAGGGTAACAGGAGGGTTAAAGCCCAGTGTTGTGAGTGTAGTCCGTTTTTCTGCAAAACGTTTGGTGTTGAGCAAATGCTGGATTTACGAAAAAAAAAAACATAAGTCATTATGTACTCCAGGCGCAAATCAGGTGTGCTCAGCTCTTTATACAAATGCCCAGCACCCCACAAAAGCCCCAGTTATACAGGCCATTAAAAACAAATAAAAGTAATTGGCTTTGTTTTAATATTAAAAAGCCCATATCATCATTTTGAAAAGTTTGTTATTTGTGGTTTGAAGTCTCCAACAACAGGTTGAAATGCAACCAAGGTCAAAAACACTTTAATAATCTTTTAATACACATTAATTTTTACCAGAATTTTAATCAACTTAGTAATTAATCATTTTATGACTTGTTCGTATGAAACTCCTCCTTTATGTGACACAACCTGCAATGATTGGTAGGTCAAACCGTGTGCTCTCATTGGATACTGTAATTGCCATTTCAACAACTTTTGTATTAAAAACAAAACAAAAAAAAGGTGGGAGGGGTGTAGTATCGTGTGACGTCAGCTTTGAGGTAAAGGTTTGTTTGGAGGAAATAACTCGTTTCAGCGTCTCACAGTCGACAAGGGGTACTTTCACATTTCAAACTAAGAACATATGTTCCTCCATCTTAGAGCAGCGTTACACACTGCATGAAAAGTAATTTTTTTAAACTGATGATGAGCATGTGATGTTCTTTTTTCTTTCATGTTGTTTAAATATCTTTTCATGTAAAGATCATATATTAATTTAACTTTTAGGGAAGCTTTAGTTTGAACTGTTCTTGATTACATAAAAAGTGTGTTGTACAATGATTTTTATTAGTATTGTGTTCCAGACTTTTCATTGATACCTGTACTATTGGTTAAATGCAGTGCTTACATTAGAATGTGGATGATGGCGTGTTGTCGTTTCCTTGGTTTTACCAAAAAGCAATAAAGCGCAGTCTTTGACATAAGAAATCTGCTCAAAAACAGTCAATAAATGTTTTCTTCTATTAGCTCTTTTGGTTTGTTTTATGCAGGTGGACAGGGAAACAAAAACCTGTAAAATAAACAAGAACATGTAAGTACACCTCATCTATTGTTAGTGTTATTGTTAGGAAAATAATATTTAAAAGCATACCAATGCCTTTAAAACAACCACAATGTAAAAAACAGCCAGGTAAAGCTCACTGAAGTGATTCATGGGTAACTGAGCAGAACTTGTGACATCAGCCATTGGGAACAAATGAAAAAGGAAGAGGTTACAGAGACGAGCAAGTGCCATCACGACAATCACGCCGGGTGCCTAAACAAAAAACAGAAACGATTAAATGGAGGCAGCCTGATGTGAACTGATTTTAACATAATGGTTTGTCAATCGCTACCAGTAACCAAATCAGGCGGCAAAGGATCAGTTTCCCAGTAGCCACAGCAGCTGCCATGGTTTTGTTCAGTTGTAGTACGCATATGAATTTCAGGAGAAGAGAACTCACAACAATCCCAAGGAGTGATTGAGAAAGCTGTGAACAAGAAGGTGATTTATATATTTGTACATTTTAAGTTGAGCTAAATCCAGTGCCATTATATTACCCATAACACATTCATAATTGCATCCTGACAACTTTAAAACCTCAAAAAATTAAAAACATACTGCAAATGATCTGTTAATCATGTTGCTGCCAATGGAAAGGAAGGTGAGGGGATCATTACATTTACCCAGAAACCGATGATATTGCAGTGATATCCATTTCCTTATGGAAACTAAAGCATTCAGGTCGTTCTTCTCATTTTCAGAAGCAAAGTGACAGCCCTTCTGATTTACACAAATTTAAACCATATATACAATGGTAAACCACTAATCTAGCCACAGGGGTTTCAAGCCAGTGACTTCTGTGCCGGTCCCAAGCCCGGATAAATAGAGAGGGTTGCGTCAGGAAGGGGATCCGGTGTAAAATATACCGAAAACCAAACATGCGAGTCATCAAATCGATTTTCATACCGGATCGGCCCGGGTTAACAACGACCGCCTCCGGTGCTGTTGACTTACAGGGTGCCGGTGGAAATTGGACTACTGTTTGTCGAAGAAGGAGAGGAGGGAGAAGGATTCGTCGACAGAAAGAGAAGAGGAAAGGCAGGAGTATAGATCTGAGAATAGGGACTCTTAACGTTGGTACAATGACAGGGAAGGGTAGGGAGCTGGCGGACATGATGGAGAGAAGGAAGAGCAGAGAGCAGGTGGAGGAAAACCTGGAAAGTTGGAGGTCAGCTCTAGAAAGAAGAACGAAAGTCAGTCGCAGTAAGACAGAATACATGTGTTTGAACGAGAGGGAGGTAATAGAACAGTGAGGTTACAGGGGGCTGAGGTCAAGAAGGTGCAGGAGTTTAGGTATTTGGGGTCAACAGTCCAGAGTGACGGGGAGTGTGGAAAAGAGGTGAAGAGACGAGTGCAGGCAGGTTGGAGTGGATGGAGAAAAGTGTCAGGGGTGTTGTGTGACAGAAGAGTGTCAGCAAGAATCAAAGGAAAGGTGAACAGAACAGTAGTGAGTAGAAGAGACAAGAGGCAGAGCTGGAAGTAGCAGAGATGAGGATGTTGAGGTTCAGTTTAGGAGTGACGAGGATGGACAAGATTAGGAACGAGCACATCAGAGGGGACAGCTCAGGTTGGTTGTTTTGGAGACAAAGTCAGAGAGGCCAGGTTGAGATGGTTTGGACATGTGCAGAGGAGGGATAGTGGTTATACTGGTAGAAGGATGTTGGAGATGGAGATGCCAGGCAAGAGGTGAAGAGGAAGGTCAAAGACGAGATATATGGATGTGCTGAAAGAGGAAATAAAGGTAGTTGGTGCAAGAGTAAAGGATACTGAGGACAGAGTTAGGTGGAAACGGATGATTCGCTGTGGCGACCCCTAAACTGGGAACAGCCGAAAGGAGAAGAAGAAGAAGATACAATGGTAAACCACTAATCGAGGACTAAGTGAAGATCACCTTTTAGAAGCATATTTAAAGCTAGAGACCAAGAGCCTCATACATCAACGTCAGATGTACTAACAGTAACATTAACAAGGCAATGCTTCATGTCTGGAGTACACATTTGTTTTCATCCACTCCAATCAATGAAGTAAGCCTGAAAATACCTTGTTCAAATATTTTATTGGATTAACACGGACCTGTGTATGTGCATCTCTTTCACAATCACATACCTTTTTTCACACAAAAGGCCTACGTGGCCTCTAGACACTGATCCGAATTGAGATTCGCACGAATCTTTGGATGGCTTTTCAGCAGGGGGCGAGGAAATATTGATGCAATGACGCTCCCTTGCCTGAAGATGGCATTTGGGGTGCAACAGATGTACTCAGTGTCACAAATCCTCTCTTTTCTCCACAAATCTTTGATTTAAAATCATGATTCGACACCCATGATATTTTTCTATGTATTCTTTGATTTCTTTTCTTTCATTGTCTTATTCTTCCTGCTCTTTTTCTTCTTTAGTTTTCTGTGCAAAGTCACTATCAAAATGAGGATGATTGTCACCAAGCGACTCCTTCACTAATTAATCAAGCAAGCTTTTATTGGTCGTTCTTCTTGCAAAAAACCAATCCGATATGGCAAAACTCTTTACTTACCAAAACCATTGACTTTAAAACCCAAAATGACCTGAAAGGAATCTGATAACTGTACTACAGCACTCTGCACTGGCCTCCTGATAGACGGTTCAATCACACACACAAACAGACGTAGCCATTTGTAGACAGACTTAAGGCCTCTATACACCAATTCGAATTGAGATTTGCACAAATCTTCGGATGGCTTCTCAGCAAGGTGCTCTTCGTCTGGGTCGAGGAAATATTGATGCAATGACACTCCCTGCCTTAAGATGGCGTTTGATGTACAAAAAAATGCAGAAATGAAGAAATAGAAAAAAAATCATGAATGTCGAGCCGTTTATGCTGTTGGTGGCAGATCACAGGGAGCTGTTTGACAAAAATGTGGAGAAAAGAGAGATTTGTGCCGCACTACTTCTTTCCTGAACAAGTCGCTATGAAAATATAAAATGAGCTCCACCTAGCAACTCTCTGAAGTCCTACTTACGTCATCAAAAGAGCCAGCAGTCATTGGTTGTTCTCCTTTCGAAAAACAGATTAGACATGGCAGTGTAAAACTCTTTTTTGTGTGTGCTCCCGTTGGCGCCCATGGTTTGCGATCGAGGCACGTTATCGCACGAAACTTCGGACCGAAAATTCAGAGAGGTGTGCAGATGCCTTAAGTCTGAAACAGCATTATCACCTCGAGTTTTAAGAGCGATCTTAGATTTACATTTTTAGTAAGTTACTATAGTCTAGTGTTCCATTAGGTTGTTTGCAGTATATCATTTTTCTTTTCTTTAAAGGTTTAATTGTTTGCCACTAATTTGACTGATTTCTTTTCCCCTAAAAAGCAAATTGGAAATATACAGGTGAACAATCCTTGAATCTGCCACTTATTGGAGTTATAACAGCTTTTCATATGATGATAAACATTTACAGTTTAACCAAACTTCTATACTAATAATACATAGTAAAGCCTTACCTGCTCCCAAAAGATGATGGTACTTAGATCAACAGGCAACTTAAAATCCTCTTTCTGAAGGAAATCAATCTTCTCTGTTTTAACCATTGAGATGTACACACAGCACATGTAGCGCAAAATGCTGCAGCTGATAACAGTTACCTATAAAGATAATTTTATATTCTGTTTTAATATAATGCTAAACAGAAATGGTATAGTTAGGCAGGATGTAAAAAAAAAATGTCACCTCAAGCCAGCTCCAAAAGCTTCTCCAGTAAGGCCATCCTTTTTGAGTAAAAAGAAATATTTGCCAGTATCCATGAATCAGGATGAATACTAGGAAAAGAAGCTAAAGGAAAACATTTATGGTTAGAAAAATCTCAGCATGATACTTACTTTACTATGTCCACGATAGAAAATGCATCTCGATATTAACTGAATATATTTTCAATAAATAAAAACACTGTAAAGATCATAACTACGATTTTAAGCATCATTTTTATGTCAAGCCAATTCATAACAATTTCACATTCCCAGAAGAACTTGAACAGTGCAACATACGAAACTTGGCCTAGAAGATGGCATGTGACACAATGCAGCCTTGTATAATATTCTTCTTCTTCCACTTATCCAGGGCCAGATCACAGGGGAGCAGTCTAAGCAGAGATGCCCAGACACCTCCTCCAGTTCATCCGGGGGCTCACGGGAGATACAGTCTCTCCATCGACACCAAGGACACCAAAGACACCTCCCTTGGACACCAAGGTCTTTCCCCGGGCCCTCTTCCCAGAGGAACATTTCCGAAACCCCTCCCTAGGAAGGCATTCGAACCAGATGCCCGAGCCACCTCAGCTGGCTTCTCTCAATACGGAGGAGCAACGGCTCTACTCAGAGCTCCTCCCGAGTGGCAGAGCTATCTCTATCCCCGTCATCCTGTATCATTCCAGTCAACTTCTTCCGGGATCTCATTCTTTCGGCCATGACGCAGAGCTCATGGCTATAAGTAGATTGACCGGTAATCGAGCTTTGCCTGCAGCTCAGCTCCTTCTTCACCACAACGGACCGGTACATTCACTACATTACTGCAGAGGCTTTACAAATCGATGTGTCAAATTCTCATTCTATAGACCCCTTACTTATGAACAAGACCCCAAGATACTTGAACAAATGTGTGTCTTAAAGATGCCCACCTCACAGATCACAACAGCATAGTCAAGGGCTGCTGGGATGTGATGCAGCCTGGTGGACTCTGCACTTGCAGATGGCAACAGGGCTCCTGTCAGTGTTTGCTCCACTTGAACACTGACTGATGTGAAGAAGTTACTGGGTCCACTGTACAGGACAAACTTGATGACAACAATCTGGGTGAATGGTGTCCACCAGCTGGTCTCCATGAGCTTTTTAATTGACTCGTTTGCTTTAGACCTTGTTTAGAAATCACAAATACATTCTGCATTACAAACAATAGTCAAAAGGTTGATGATTAATTTAGATCTGTATAAATTACCTTGTTTTCCCAAGATTCACACTCACACCATCTCCCACATAACATCTGAGTCTCCCACAAACCGAGTGGGTGTTTGCCACAGATTGGTTACCACAGGTCTTGCCAAACAAACTGAACATCTGCTTATACAGGGTAAAAACAGGATCAGTTGTCTCTTCTACAGACCACAGCAGCATAGTGATCCTAGAATAGAAGCACCTTTAAAATAGACTTTTCCTTTAATTTATTTAAAATGCAGGACTCTAATATAACTCACACTTGTTATCATTGTAAATATTTGCTTTTGCACTGTGATGAGGTTTCCAGCCTAGTCCCTCCACCGTGAACACTGAATCCAAAAGTAAATAAGTGTTTCCCCTACCGTTAAAAAGGGGGGATGCCTTACTGAGAGAGAGCATATTAACTGTATTAGTGGAGTCGCTAAGCTAAAAGTAATTATTATGCTGCTAAACAGAAATTCAGAAAGACAAATGCACATAACCTTGGACTGTCATTAAGCTAACCAGCTCACTTCCATGTTATTACATATGGTGGCAGTGGTGGGATCCCACTAAAGAGAGGAGACTCGGTTCAAGATTGTGATGTTCGAGATTGTGCGGTTCAAATGTCGATACTGCGGGAGTTTAGTTCCAGTGGCAAGGGTGTGCTTACTTTCCTTGGATAATGCTACTGAGTAGCCTACTGTGGATTTTATAGGACATTGTGGATTACTGTTTCAAGCATTAGGATTTGTGGCGGTAGTGGTGTTTCAGAGAGAAGAACAGGTTTGAGTTCCACCTGCTGGTGTGGATGTGAAATTCCTACATTTCCACAATGAAGGGAATGAGGAAATGAACAGTGAGAATCATGTGGGTTACAAATGTTCGCTTTGGTGGTGTTCTGACAAGATTCGGGTTGATGTGAGGTCAAGAGCCAATTTGAGCAAAACGGAAGACTATAATCACCAAATAAAATAATTATGATTTGAATATTTGCCCATTTCATGAACCATTTCATTTTCGCATTTGGCCTGTATTGCCAGACAAACATCACTATAAGGCTTGTAAACAATAAACCGATGCAACCAGATCCGTATATGAAGTTGCCTGGTGTTTCCATTTATGGGTGATGGGTGGCAGACATGATTGGCAGAAGAAGTGTAATATAGATTCCTGCTTATGCCAACTGAGCCGATTATAGCTGCAGGGGGTCTCAGAGGAGTCTCAGAGGGTGCTTTTGAGCCAAAAAAAAAGGACTAGGAGTCAGTAAGATTTATTTATAAAGCACATTTTTCACAGCAGAAACTGTCTAAAGTTCTATACAGTCAGCAGTACAATCGTTAAAAATAACAACAAAAAGAATAACAAATTAAAAATAAATATATGATGTATAAAAACCCATAACAATTTCAAAAGGCCTTTAGATATAAATAAGTCTTTAAACTCATAATAGTAGCTCATAGACGATCATTCCACAGAAAAAGCCCTAGATTTCAGATTGGCTCTAGGGATCTCCAGAAAACCCTCATCATCGGACTGCAGGGACCTTATGGACTGAGACAGAGACCGGAGTTCAGCTAAATACATAGGTGCTTGCCCGTTGATGGCCCTAAACCCAAATAACAAAATTTTTAACTGGATTCTTAAAGTTACTGGAAGCCAGCGAAGAGAGGCCAAGACTGGAGTGATGTGATTAAATTTCTTTGTGACTGTCAGCAACCTTGCAGCAGCCTTTTGAACGAGCTGAAGTCTGTACAAAGCTGTACAGTAATCCAGACGTGAGGTTATATAAGCATGAATTTCTTTCTTAAGGTCGACAAAAGATAAAACTACAGTGTTTTTAACTACAGTGTTGATTTGATTCGTCATCTAAAGCTCAGAATCGATGACGACGCCAAGGCAACATGTAGACAAGCAGAGCGAACCATAGGAGAACCAAAGATGATGACCTCTGTCTTATCCTCATTTAGTTTCAGAAAGCTACTGGCAAACCATCTTTATCATTATCTCGTCTAGGCATGCCAAGAGTGGTGTAATGGACTCGCCAGCCTTTAGAGGGAAGCAGAGCTGAGTGTCATCTGCATAGTAGTGAAACTAAATATTATGAATCATCATAATTTCTCCTAGGGGTCTCATAAATAGACTAAAAAGAAGAGGACCCCAAATTAAACCCTGTGTAACTCCACAAATCAGTGGTGAAGATGACATTTTACCCAATTCCACAGAGAAGGAACGCTCCTTGAGATAAGATGTAAACCATCTCTGAGCTTTTCCCTGGATGCCGATTAGTTCAATTAGTTATTATATTTGTGAATGAGTGAAAGACAGAGCAACAGGTTATTGCTGATGAGAATCTTTATTTTCCTTTTGATCAGCCGCAGTTTTTGTTTGATTAAGGATGTTTGGTTCTTAGCATAACTGGATATGTCTGATGGTCGCTTTATTTGCAATTATGGCTGCAAAAAAATGTAACCTTGCACACCGCCAAGACCAGCTCGCTTCCATGTTATCATAGTACACTTTATGAAGATTGTTTCATTCATTCACTTTCCAACCCGCTTATTCCCTTTCTGGGTCACGGGGGTCTGCCAGTGCCTATCTCCAGCGTACATTGGGCAAAAGGCGGGGGTACACCCTGGACAGTTCGCCAGTCCATTGCAGGGCAACATACACTCACACATTCACACCAAAGGGGAATCTAGATTAATTCAATTAACCTAACCCCATGTTTTTGGGATTTGTGGGGGAAACCGGAATACCCGGAGGTATCCCACGCAAGCACGGAGAGAACATGAAACTCCTTCCAAGCTTTGCTGGAAAAGCTTCTGCCATGCCACCTACAATTTTCTGACTGTCAGAACAGAAACGTCAAAAATGTATAAACTGGATTGTAAGTCATTGTACAGGCTATAATGCTCATGTTTTTCAATTGCTCAATAATTTACTGGTTTACCTGGCATGAGGAATTAGGTGTTCGATCTATCTTTGTCATGACAGGACTTCCGATCAGATTTACAGCACCTCCGACTTCTCCTCTCTGTTTGAGTCAACAAAAGAATATTTGTAAATCCTGTTAAATAGCAAATAGATCGCTGTTAAAAATGTACATTTTCTGTTCTTTCATTGCGGTATTCTGCAGAGTTGTATAGTTTCTCTAGGACTGTTGTTTTAGTCCAGTTCCAAAATTCATCAAGGTTTCGGATGGAGCCAAATGAGTTCTGCTGGCTCCTGTTGATGTGAACACACAGTTAACAAATGCTGTAAATATTATCAGTAGCTTTGAGATGATTATTTCTGAATGTTTGGTACATACTTGGTAAAATGACTTTTTATTGCCTTATTCAACGGGTACTTGTGTTCGCTGGAAGACTTTCCATAGGTGACGAACAGAATGGTAGACAGCATAATTAGATGCAACATGGAATTCCTTTTAACACAGGACAAAGGTAACAACCGGTGAGTAGTCTGGTGACAAAAATGTTAATGCTATCTTCAAGATTAAGAGCTACAATTGAAGTTGATTCGTAGTAATACCTTGTGGTTCTGTACAGAAGTGTTTTTCTTTTGGCCTTTTCTCTCACTATCTTCAACTCTCTTGAATTTGGTGGTCGCACAAGATGAAGGTATCTGGCTCTGTGGCGTGCAGCCAGAACCTGCAAATCAGTGTAATTCAGAGCTGTTGCCATGTCAATCCACCGCAAAATTTCTTCTATACCTTTTCAAATTGTGTGAGCCCCCCATGGGTCTGAATATTTTTGTGACCCTTATTACTTTGGCCAACGTGTCTTGATAAGTCTGTGACAGACTCCACTTCACTCACACTGTGGAACCAGTGCAGCTCCTTTCGCTTCAAGAGAGTCACTATGACAGCGATGATCAGTATCTAAAATGGATAAAGCAATTGTGAGAATTTGCCGAAATCACAGTTGAAACTGTATTCTACCAATGAAAAGATTGTGAACTACCAATAAAAAGATTCATTACTATTATCAGTAGTAGAAGTGGCAAAGCTCACTTCTGATCTCCTCCACCTGATACTGATTTCTGTCAATCCCAAACTCTGTGTTGATCATGTCTCCCTCTTAAAAACTAGCTAATCATACACTCTCCATCTGTCATCTCTTACTTGTGAAGGATTGTGTCTATCCAGTAATTAGAGATGGTATGCACACTACATTCCCCTACTGAGGTAATGGAAACCACCAATTTTGGATAATTCCTGCCCCAAGGAAACTGGCTGCTGCTATTTTCAAATAGTCCCGTCATTGCTATTTAAATTATTCCTGGTTCCTTTATTTTCAATTATTAGTTCTTACCAGACATTGACACCGACTTCTATTCCAAACCCCTTCAGATACCGTCTTTATTCTATTGGGTAATTTCAACCTCTTTCACTATATAATGACTATCTACTTCTAGACTACCAAGTATTAATTATTTACAAGCTTCTTTTCACTAGACAGTAGCCATATTTCCATCCAGAGATGCAAATTAAATTTATGGGGCAAAACTGCAATATTGCATAAAATAATAGCGAATAAAGCCCTGTTTCCATCCAACGAGTCATTTCCTGATAAACTAGCGCCAAATATCAAAAGAACAAAAACATACATTTGTTTGGTTAGGAGAAGGCCTTTTTAATAATAACTTACGCAGCCAGTCGAGACAGTTCTGGGAGGTGATGATCCCAAAACACTTGGAATTTTAGAATGACCAAAACAACATTTCAAATGTTGTACAATGAAATCTGTCCATTGGCGAGTCCATTATTGGCGCCTAATCACACCCCAGTTCCGCCAAAAACGCATTGCCAGTGCATTGCATTTGCATTTGATAAACGCATTTCCATCAAAGTTTCTGTGCATTTTTTTCTTATTGGATAAAACGTTTCTCCTACTCAGCTGTGCACATTTTTCATGCATTTTATGAAATATTCCAAAAAAGTGCATAAAAAGGTGAATGGAAACACAGCTACTGGCTGCCGTTCTTTTGAATTATACTCCTTTCAACTCCCTCTTTTTTCCCCCACATCCTTCTCCCAAGACATTGGCAACCACAATTTTTTACTCCTCCAAGCAGACGATCGAGCAGAACAGTGGGTTTTTCTTAAAGTATAATTAACTGCGCAAATAAACTGAAGCTGCCTCCTTTAGGTAGTCTCTGTTAATTGAGAAATGTAAAACTTAAAAAAGTACAATGGTGAAGTTTTTGGTCCATGAATGTGTTTGTAATTTACAGACACCATGTTAAAAAAAAACCATCGTGAAAATCAAGAATGTGTGCACCAAAGTGACCAACAGTTTGGAAATGGCATGGGTAATTATGGGACAATAGATACTTGCTATTTGGGTGCAATGTGCAAATTTTGAATGTTTTAAAATCTGTGGACACCCGAGCACAGACCACTGCCATTGAAATCTCTGTCTGAGTACATCTCAAGAAATGTTTGGTAAAATAAATATATACATTTAGTATAAACAGTAGGTATGAAACGTGGTATTGTACCAGTGCTGGATGTAGTACAAAGCCACAGTAAACAAGCGAAAAGAACACAGAATGAGCCCACAGAAGAGTCTTTCTTTGGGTAAACCTGCAAGGGAACACATTTTCCTAATTTTCAAGCAAACACAAATTAGATCAATGTAAGCTTCAGAGGAAATAGAATTAACTAAAAGCACCCACTTCACTCCGACAGCTCCAGTGATGATGACACATGTAAGATAGAGCGACAGGCACAGGGTCCAGCCAAAATAACTACAGCAGGACTGAAGACATTTACAAACCTGCTGCTTCTCCACCGCATCTGTAGATGAATAAATAAGAAACACTATTTCTTAGTCTTTCATACTACCAACCAAAGCACTTACTTATTACACCCAAAATCAACAATCACACTCGTCCAAATCATTCCTAATTCCAGACACAGTTTCTTGTGTTTCTTTATATTTACAGTAATTTAGTTGAACATTACGCTAACAAAACACTTGAAAAGTGTTTAATCAACTAATCATTTTCTAAATATTGGCATTAGCTGAACAAACGCCCCTGTCGATCATTCTCTAGTTTATTATTTCCACAAAGCATTAGAGCCAGTGCAAGTACAAAACATCTGTGCATATAGACTGTGAAATGTTTTACAAATTTTACCGTTACTGCACCCTGACCCCGATTTTCTCCATGCGTTTTTGTCATGTGATCGTTTGTTTTTATTAGAAGTGGGTTCATCCGCAATCTCTAAAATGGCATCTGGGTCCTCTTGAAGTTTGTGTGTAGACACAGAATCCATTTTTCCATATTGATTACAGTGAATCTAGGAACAAGATATACAACATTTAGTGCAACGGAAGCACAGTCAAGCTCTACTAAAAAAACATCAAGAACACAACAAATAACTAATTCAATGCACAAACCATTCATGACCCAAAAAATGAAATAAACACACTTTGATCGTATCCTCTGTTCTCCTTGAGCAAACAGTGTTCCAGGATGGATGCCACTCGGATGCACAAACATTCATCATAAGCTCATCTGTGAAATGGGAAAAGTAAAATACAGAGAATATTTAACAGCTCACAGGAACTAAAGATTACTTTAAAACAATACCTTGCGAAGTGTACACACGAGGGAACATGACTTCATATTGCTCCCCGGAAACACCACTGGACTTGGTCTAAAGTTAAAAAAGAACAATAAGAAGCTTTTAAATCAGGTGGCACATTTGTTTGTTATTAACCATTATGAGTCTCACAGCGACTTTCTCTCGTACTATTTCCTTTGAAGGATAAAGTCATTCAGTTGTCTGCATAGCAAATGCTTGTCTCTTTGGTGAACAAGCAGAAAATTACCAGTAACCTTGTAAAATTGTCCAGTAAAATTGCCTTTAGACAGCTTTAACTTCCTCCCCTCATGCCATTGAAATAACCAATTTTAGATCACCACAAAAAGTCACATTACAGACAACAGAGTGCTTGCAGAGAGGATGCCGTCATGATGTATAATGTGTTTTGGCGTTGTACTGAAAATGCAGTTTGCAAATGTTTACTGCCTTTTCTCACAGTTTGAAGAAAAAGGAATTCTTCTTTTCCTTTCGGCTGTCGGCTGTAATCATCCGTTTCCACCTAACTCTGTCCTCAGTATCCTCTACTCTTGCACCAACTACCTTCATGTCCTCTTTCAGCACATCCATGTATCTCGTCTTTGGTCTTCCTCTTGACCTCTTGCCTGGCATCTCCATCTCCAACATCCTTCTACCAGTATAACCACTATCCCTCCTCTGCACATGTCCAAACCATCTCAATCTGGCCTCTCTGACTTTGTCTCCAAAACAACCAACCTGAGCTGTCCCTCTGATGTGCTCGTTCCTAATCTTGTCCATCCTCGTCACTCCTAAACTGAACCTCAACATCCTCATCTCTGCCTCTTGTCTCTTCCTCACTGCCACAGTCTCCAACCCATACATCATCGCTGCTCTCACTACTGTTCTGTACACCTTTCCTTTGATTCTTGCTGACACTCTTCTGTCACACAACACCCCTGACACTTTTCTCCATCCACACCAACCTGCCTGCACTCATCTCTTCACCTCTTCTCCACACTCCCCGTCACACTGGACTGTTGACCCCAAATATCTAAACTCCTGCACCTTCTTGACCTCAGCCCCCTGTAACCTCACTGTTCTATTTCCCTCTCTCTCGTTCAAACACATGTATTCTGTCTTGCTGCGATTTTCCTCTTCTTTCTAGAGAAGAAGTAGGTGAGACCAATAGACTGTAAAAAAATGGACGACATGACACCGCATCCGGATGGGACAAAAAACGTCTTGCCGGTTGTTCACAAGACCCTGTTTTCTAAGGTTGACATTGGCTAGAAAACTGTGAAAACCTAAAATTCTGGTGAACTTTGCTGACAATGAACACAGCGGAACACAACAGGGCGCACAGTATACCTTCTGCTGTCTCTGTAATCTATAAACACTTCTTCTGAACATTTCCTCCAAACTCCAAGACAAAGGTGAAAAACCGGCAATAGTGAGCGCAATTAGTAATGTATTTAGTAACGTAACTAATAACTTGACAAATAATTTGATTACAGTGGTACCTCAAGATACAAATGCTTCGAGTTACGAAAGGTCTTGCAGGAAATATTTTGCTTTGAGATACGAACAAACTAACAGTTCTGCTCTATTATCTGTTAAGTCTGACATCGCACTGCGCTTCTGTGTCCTGACGCTCTATTCTCCCACTGCAGACAGTGGTAAAGGGGGCTGATACACTTCAAAACACTTTAAATCAGTTTTAAATCGAGCGTAACATTATGTATAGATTACTAATAATGTGCTATAATAAATGTTACAGTGAAGGTGTCGTAAAAGAAATAACGTTTATAACGTGGAAAGTGCTGTTCTGTAGCACAACTTAGAGAAACCCTGTGACTCGTTCTCAGAAGCGTCTCTCCATCTGTCTGTGCTTGTGCTTGAAACCGTGTTGATGTCAGTAATTCATGAAATATCTCGAGAAAGTTAACTTTCATACGTAGTGCCGTAATGTTTTCTGCATCCGTTCCACCTCCTCCGACACATCACTTCACTCTCAAGTTAAGGTTTCACATTTGTGTACATATTACATATTTTACTTGTGTTTTATTCTGTTTTATTATCATTTATTACATTAACAATGTGTAGATTTAAGGATTGAAGAAACGTTACTTGATTTTTCTCTGGTTTTCCCTTTTTTTCATCTACTTATTCTGTTGTTTCTGAGAGCCGTTGCACGGATTAGGAGTTTTACATGTAAAACTTGCTTCGAGATACGAATTGTTCGAGATACGAACGCCACCCTGGAACGGATTAATTTCGTACCACTGTACTTTTAAAAGAAGTAATCAGTAATGAATAATTATTCCTGACGTAACTTGCCCAACACAAACTGAAACATATTTAAAAAAAATGATGGCAGACGTTACCTACATTTACATCTCGACAAAATTTTCTGTCCAATTCGCTCAAATCAATTAAGTACAAAAAAAAAAAACCGAAAATATTCTTCCTTTACAAAACCTACTGATTTTGTTGTGTTCTCCAGGATGCTCCCATTTTTTTAGGGTATGAGGTAACTCAAAAGATCTAAAACATTTCCCACATACACAAAATAACCATTTCTCTGAAATGTTGTTCACAAATCTGTCTAAATCTGTGATAGTGAGTACTTCTCCTCCGCCAAGATAATCAATCCCACCTCACAGGTGTGCCATATCAAGATACTGATAAGACAGCATGGTTATTGCACAGGTGTGTCTAAGACTGACCACAAGAAAAGGCCACTCTGAAATGTGTAGTTTTGTTTTATGGGGGTGGGGGTGGGGGGGTGCATGCAGTACAACACATCTCCTTCACATAGAGTTGATGAGGTTGTCTGTCTATTGTGGCCTGTGGAATGTTGGTCCAGTCTTCTTCAATGGCTGTGCGAAGTTGCTGGATATCGGTCATCGTGACGGTATCCCTGTTCATTCAAAATGCCATCAATAAAATGCACCTGTGTTCTTTGCCCATAACATATTCCTGCCCATACCATGACCCCACCACCACCATGGGCTACTCAATCCAAGACATTGACATCAGAAAACCGCTCACCCACACGACGTCACACAAGCGATCTGTCATCTGCCCTGAAAAGTGTAAACCGGTATTCATTCAACGTCCCAGATGGCATCGCATATGAGGATTTGCCCACTCAAGTTGGTTACGACGATGAATTGGAATGAAGTCGAGACCCCGATGAGGATGACGAGCATGCAGATGAGCTTCCCCGAGATGGTTTGAAATTCTTTGGTTATGCAAACCGATAGTTTCAGCAGCTGTCCGAGTGGCTGGTCTCAGACGATCTTGGAGGTGGGCATGCTGGATGTGGAGGTCTTGGGCTGGTGTGGTTGGTTACACGTGGTCTGCGGTTGTGAGGCCGGTTAGATGTGCTGCCAAATTCTCTGAAACACTTTTGGAGACGGCTTATGATAGAGAAATGGACATACAATTCCCCAGCGACAGCTTGGTGGACATTCCTGCTATCAGCATGCCAACTGCACGCTCCCTCAAAACCTGCGACATCTGTGGCATTGTGCTGTGTGATACACAGAGTGGCCTTTTCTTGTGGCCAGTCTAAGGCACAGCTGTACAATAACCATGCTGTCTAATCAAGTCTACTCAATCAATTTTGTGGTTTATTGTAGTTTGACACTTTCTTCAGTCAAAATTGACCTTACTCCAAATACATTATTAAAATCTAGAATATAAGGGTTGCGATGTTGTTTGGCAAATGTTTGTTTGGTACCACTTTTTTGGAGTTTGGCATACTCCAAAAAAGTGGTACCACAGCAGGTATAAATGTAAACTATGCTATGGCAGACTTAGTTCTTTGGGAGGTCATAATGGGATAAATACAGGGCAGTGGGCAAAATTCAAGACAGCAGAGGGCGCTATGGGTCCATTAATAGTCCTCTGGAGAAAGGCATGAGTCATTGTTTAAAATTAGCTATAATTCAGTGTTATTGTGTTTTTGTTACCAAAACTTGACAGATTATTACAAATATTGCAAACATTGTCAACTAGGGTACAATAACATTGTCTTCACTGTAAGAGTCTGGCACTGTCCATATGATATCTAACAATATTTCATCTGGAATGAGGATACACTACTATCTAAAATAAAAATAAAAAACTGAAAATGGCATGTCACAGGCAAGCTACCTTCCTTTTTTCATATTTAATGTCACATTTAACAGGGTAAAGATTCAAATGGATGTTTTGAAGTAATTTTCTTTGATGGTATTGTTGTGTCTAGATCTGTTCCCATACCCTAGCTAGATGCAGCTGATACATACGTAGTATTGAATAGCTGGAGGGTTTTTTGTTGATAAAAAGCCCAATCATTTTGTTTGAAAAAGTAGAAATACATTCTTAGTTTACATCAATCGAATCATTTTTAAAAATACAACAAGAAAGGTAGTACTGCAAAACAGCTAAGGACGAGGCCTTTTTTAAAATTAGTAATTAAACACACGTTAAACACTGAATTCAAGATAAAGTTAAACACGGACTCAAGCTGGTAATAGACTTATAGCGCCCTCTGCTGTCGTGAATGCAGTCCAAGGGAGAGTCTCTGGGGCAGGGTTGGACGTGTAGCCCAGGCCCACATGCCTTCTCATTGGTTGTGGGTAAATTAATAATGTCGAGGTAACTGCTGTAACAATTCTAGATGAGCTCTGCTTTCCTGTTTATCAATCCATTTCACAAACCAATGAGATGAGTTATGGGAGAAACATTGAGTCCAAGTCATTCATTTACTTCCAACCAATGAAAGTGCATGTGGGTGGGGCTACTTCAAACCAATGAGAGTGCATGCGGGCGGGGCTTCTTCAACCCAATGAGAATACATGTGGGCAGGGCTACATGTACAATTAGCCCCTCCTCGATCTGCAGACTGCAGATAGGGGTTCTTCGCCCAAGGCCCAGTATTTCTTTGAGAATATGACAGATTTTTTTGTTATGACAATTGTTTTTTGTGCTAAAATTAAATTGAGCAAATTGAAGGAATCTTGTAGAACTGTAAAAACAGTCAACATCTACCATTTGTTTTTGCTGATAGGTTTCGCATTGTTTGCGAGGCGTGTTTTGCGAGAGATCTAGGGGAAGCACTGCAGATAAACACAGAAAGGATGCTGAAAGATGATTGAATATTTTTCTCTGGGACTGATTGAAGCAGCATGTGGGAGCTCTGACCTTACTGACACGAAACACCAGGGACACCAAACACCCCACTGGCATCACAGCTAGAACACTGCACACGCCTGTTACCACAGAAACCAGCGTTGCATCAATTAGCCCAATCTCCAAAAAGCACTGCAACAGAAAACAAAATGGCCATCTCAAAACGTGAAGACTTTCAACATGCACACACACACACACACACAGTATTGGTTGACATGACAGGAATTCTGTGTTGAACACCTGTTCCTCCAAAAGATTTACGAGCACGGCACTGACACACATGTAGCCCTGCAGAAGCAGCAGACACACGCTCGAGCGCTGGGCGTGTGTGTAGGGGCTGAAGGACGGACGAGTGTACACCGACAGCCACGGGTGAAAGTCCTCCAGGAGTTCAGTCAGCTTTAAATAAAGACACTTTCACAGGAACAGGTTTAGGTTTTAGATCAAATGGGAACAATACAGCAGGCATCATACAGTAAGTACATTCTTTTGACTTGTGTGCATGCTATTATTAATGATATTAGATGTAAATGCCAAATCTCATAGACAAAACTTTACCCAAAAATATACAGTCTTAAGGTTCAAGCTGTGATTAAGTAATGTTTTTGCAAAAGTTTTACCACCACAACTATGTGTGCTAAGCTAATGACTGATGCTATGGATCAGGGGTATTCAACAAAAGTTCAAAAAGTCCCGTTTCATATTTGTTTTGGAAGGGAAGGTCCAGAAGATTATATTGTCCAACAATTTACTGCAATAAACTATAAAGTAGCCTTCAAATCAATATTTGAATCGCAAACAAAATAACAACATGTTGGCTTTTTTAATTCAGTACAATTCAAAAACCTTTCACAAATGTTAATTTGTTATATTCCAAACTATTAACTAATGTGTTGCTTTAATGCCATTTATTTTATTCTTTCCATTCCGTGGCTAAAAATGAAATAATATAGAGAATATACAATAAAATAATACACAATTGAATTCAAACACATTGTAATCTGGAAATCAAATAAAGTGCAACTTTAACATTTCAACCATGGTCTGTGCAAAACAAGCTACAAAAGAGTTTAGCTCAAAGTAAAGTGGGAGGTTTTCTCTGATTTTAATTGATTCAGGAAATCCCAAAAGGATGTTAATGTTCACCTCTCATTAAAATAAAAGCTGCTGCAGATGTGTATTTTAGTAAAAAACTAGTTTTCAGTTCAGAGTTTCAGTTACCAGCATTTATATCAAAATATGGATCCCGTGTCTGCAAAAATAACATTTTAAATTTAATATTTGATTAAAGCTGTGCGTTATCAAATCGAAACCATAAAAATAAGAATCGAATGGAACTGCCAAATTGGTCACAATCCCCAGCCTTAGTACTGGGTGCTTCTAACCAGTGACCAATATCAGAAGTACCGTACTGTGCGTGAGAAGTTGTATGTGTGACGTGTGAGAACATTCAAATTCTGTGGCTCTTGAGAACCCTCGTCTGTCTCTCACTTTCTCCTTTGTCATGGGTATCCCTCCCGCTCAGTCATCAGTATTTCTTTCTCTCCTTCGTTCTCTCTTTCTATCCTGCTTTGTTTTCACTGTTTTTAATTCCTTTTCAACCTTTGCTCATCTGGTACTTCAGAGCCACAAAATGCACCACCTGTTAACAGAATCAAGAGAAGCCACGTTTGATTGGTCCACACCTTCTTGTGTCTGCTAAAGAAATACTGTAAAGATGACACTAGCCACAGTGGGAAGAAAATTATACAGTGCTCCGCTAGACCTTGAATCCAAATGTTCAGCTCCAGAGCGCAATCTGCCTGTTAGTTTCCCCTGCATAAAGATGCTTTTGTAATTCCATTATATAACCAAGGCTTATTGATGACAGCTGGGATTTTATTAATGTAAAGTTTCTCTTAAATTTTAAGTTCACAGCCACCAGCAGTACTCTTCCTGGAGCTGTCTGCTCATCTAACCTGAGTGATCGGGGGGAGAATGACCTCAGTGGAGACAGCACCCCACCAGTGAAGCCTGTACGCTAGGGAGGCCAAACAGAAGCTACTCCTTAGTAAACGCAGATGGCAACCGTACGAAGGTTGCTAAAAGGCTCCAGTACAATTTGTCAAGAAAAATTCTGACTATAAACATATTTTTTTAATGGGAAAGCAAGCACTGCTCATCCGCTGTCCAGTTGTGCTATGTATTCCAGTAGTCAGGATTGAGGGAAGATGAATATATAGAGATATTTTAGAGATATCCTGGGTGAAAAACATCTTGAGGAGAACCACAAGGAGATGGTGCATCGTTGTGACATCAAACGCACAACTAAGACATCAAGTGAATGACTTCACGTGACATTCTGTGATGTTCTCGCGATCTAGCCACAGCCCGGACATTTATCTCTGGTACCTAGCCTTGAGAGGTACAGCAAAGAGGAATGTGTCAAACTCCACAAAAATAGATGCACCATTAGCTATAATTGCAAGCAAAGGTGCATGTTTTGTTTTTTGTTAATTAAAAAAATAATTTCATGAGGGATGTTTTTACTAGAAATTTTATATATATATATATTACCTGAAATTAAATTTCTTATCTTTTACATAAAAAAGTCTGCAGCAAAAGAAAAAAGTTAATACTTTCTGGATTAATAAAGCCTTGTTTTATGCCAGTTATTATTAAAGGATGTAGTTTCCTTAAAAATACACTACATTATAAATGTAATATTGAAATTAGATTAAATAAAAGCAGTTAACAATCTGTTCTTCAGATCAATGGATGCATGTATTTTCCAGTGATAACTCACCTGTTTAAATGTTAGTGCATGATGGGAGGCAACGAAGCTCCTCTCTAGCTTTCCATCCCCCTCATCAAGAGCCAGCCAGCACTGGGCCAGGAAGAAATAGCAGGAGCCCTGAAGCAAGTCTTTCACCACCACATGACTCAGATACCAGCTTGGAGTTGTGCCTCCATTATCATGCCAAAGATGCACCTTCCCAACTCGACCCAGCCACTGTGGAGAGCTGATCGACAGAAAATCGTAAAAGCTTTGGCAGGTTACACATTATGTCTGGTGCATTGTGAAGTTGTGTGTTCAGCTGTCTACAGGCCAGATGACTCAAATATTTCGATGGCCACTATGCTCAAAAAAGCTTCTGTATATGGTGGAGATTTCAGGTGAATAGATACAATCCTCAGGAGGAGTTTGTAAAAGAGTTAGACACACAAAAAGGCTATTTTTAGGGGTTTTTTTTTAACAAAAGAATTCACTTCCTGTTAGTTTTGGAAACTCACGGCAATTTACTTTTTTTGTTGGTCTTAGACCCTTTATAAGTGTTCCAAATTTCAAACGTACTTCAAACATGCTCTGAAATAGCAGCAACTAAAGAAAATGGAATATTCCATGTTGCCACTAGGTGGCACTATAAGTGACACTCGAGGTTGCTGTATAGATTTGTTCCTACATGTATTGAGTGAGACTGATTGAATTTGCAGACGAACAGATAAATCTCTAGGAGGAGTTTCTTAAAGTATGATGAGCAAAAGTGGCCATTTTTTAGAGTTTTATTTTTGCAGAATAGCTGACTTCCTGTCAATTTTTTGAATACGACCCGTATTACTTATAGTTAAGTCTTGGTACCATACACGTGTGCCAAATTTCGTTCACGTACGGCAATATGAAATCGCAACATAAGCATTAGGTGGTGCTATAAAGACATTTTGCCACACCCACAATGAAATTTGGTGACTTTTGGAGCACTTTAAGTATCATTCTAAATACAGTGGGAAAAACAGGTATTTTATTTTTCAAGAATGCAGAGATCTGTAATTTTCATCATGGGTTCATCGCAACTGTACAACTGTCAGGGGCTTTGGCAGTTTCTCCTCTTTCTCCATCTTAATTAGGTCTCACTTGTTTCTCATCCTGGAAGCAATTTACCGTATTTTTTGGCACATAAGACGCACCCAATTTTAAAAGAGGAAGATCTAGAAAAAAAAGATTCTGAACCAAATACTTTTGTAAAATATTTTATATCCACTGTGTAGAAGTTAACAGCCAAACATGTAACATGAACAGACAGTAAACAGTAAAAGTAACAAAAAAAAAGGCTGTAATGTTTTTCTTTGCCCCCACTCATCATTCTAAAGTCCACCATTAGTTATCACCATCACTGTTCCAGTGCAACATTGCCCCCACATTAGTAATAGCGTAATAGCCAGTAACATTGTCACTACATTACTAATAATAGCTAGTAACATTGTCACCACATTACTAATAATAGCTAGTAACATTGTCACTACATTACTAATAATAGCCAGTAACATTGTCACTACATTACTAATAATAGCCAGTAACATTGTCACTATATTACTAATAATAGCCAGTAACATTGTCACTACATTACTAATAATAGCCAGTAACATTGTCACCACATTACTAATAATAGCCAGTAACATTGTCACCAGAGTACTAATAATAGCCAGTAACATTGTCACTACATTACTAATAATAGCCAGAAACATTGTCACTACATTTACTAATAATAGCTAGTAACATTGTCACTACATTACTAATAATAGCCAGTAACATTGTCACTACATTACTAATAATAGCCAGTAACATTGTCACTACATTACTAACTAGATTTTAAAGTTTGCACGCAAACTTCGATGTTGGCTTGCGTTGGTACCGTTAATACCTATTTTTTTAAATGTTGTCAATTCCGCAACAATAACATAATCCAACCCCATGTCTCTATGATTCTCATAAGCTGAGATAGGTACATGCAAAATTGGTTGCTATGGTAACCAGTCTGGTTGCTATGGAGGGGTAAGTGACCTAACATATTGTTCCCCATGTCAACACGAGTAAAATACACCAACCCCCATGTCTCTATGACTTTCGTAAGCTGAGATAGAGATACGCCATATTGGTTGCTATGGTAACAGTGTGGTTGCTATGGAGGGTTCGCTGACCTAATATATTGTTCCCTATATGAATACGAGTAAATTACAGCAACCCCCATGTCTCTATGATTTTCCTGAGCTGAGATAGGTACATGCAAAATTGGTTGCTATGGTAACCAGTCTGGTTGCTATGGAGGGGTCAGTGACCTAACACATTGTTCCCCATGTCAATACATCAACCCCATGTCTCTATGACTTTCCAAAGCTGAGATAGAGCTGTGCCATATTGGTTGCTATGGTAACCAGTCTGGTTTCTATGGAGAGGTCGCTGACCTAACATATTGTTCCCCATATCAATACGGGTAAAATACGGCAACCCCCATGTCTCTATGGTTTTCCTAAGCTGAGAGAGAGTCATGCCATATTGGTTGCTATGGTAACCAGTCTGGTTGCTATGGAGGCATCATTGACATGATATAATGTTTCAGCTTTCACTATGGGTGAAGCTTACCAACCCCCAAGTCTCTAGCATTTTCCTAACCGAAGATAGAGATATGCCAATTTAGTTGCTATGGTAAACAATTTGGTTGCTATGGAGGAGTCAGTGACATCATGTTGTAATCTACTTTACATTTAGAATAATATAAAGCAACCCCCATGTCTGTACTGTGTTCTGTTTAGAAGATATTTGACATTGAAAGTTATGTCAAAAAGTGGGTGTGGCTTAATTATTTTATATTAAATTACAAGCAATGATTGGCTGGATAAGTAATTTGCTTCCTTAATGCTGGTATGACTTTCCAGTGTCAATCAATTACAGAAGCTTTTTTACAATAGGATCTATGGGGTTCATGCTCTATTCATTTCAATGGGCCATTGAAAGTCAATAAGACACCTTTGACCTACTTATTTGAAATCAGCTGCACCTGGAGTTATCAACTGCCAGATTTTTAAACGAGTCAGCAGCAGCTGGAAATTCAACTGTCAGATATTCAAACGATGGCAAATCTGCTGGAGAAAATCCGATTTCCATGCCTCAAACAAATAAAGATTATAGAAGAACCGTAAGACATATCGAAATGATTCTTTCTTTGTCAGAAGCAGAAGACCCTAACGAAGAGAATGCTGTAACTTTTGAGAAGGTGTGATTAGAAATAAAAAAATTATGGCGAGCTACAAATAGCCTTCATTTGATTCTGTGCAACTGCTCATTTCAGAGAAATCCATACCCTCAAACAAATAAGGATTACGAAAGAATGACCAGAGGTATTGAAATATTTCTTTTACTGTTAGAATCCCAAGATTTTAAGGAAGAGAATGGTGTAAATTTTGTGAAGCTGTGATAAAGTTTGAATGATTTATGGCGAGTTAAAAATAGCCTGCGATTGAGATTTTAAACAGAGTCCACCAGAATTTTTGAATGGAGGTGAATGGAGCAATTATGTGCACTCGTTGTGGTTTAGGCCACCTGGCGTAAAAACCGTGTGTTTTTTAAAAATGAAAACAGCACCAACTGAAAGAGGACAAAAATCTCTACCATTTAGATATAAAATGTGTGTGTAAAGGTTATTTTTTAGTTGAGGAAACAGTGCAAGTATCCACAAGACTGAGCTTGCTCGAAGTTAGAGTGGGCGATGACATCACCACTCTAGGGCCCCCATAGGGAATGACTTGGGCGATTTTTGGCCCGAAATTCGCGATTTTTACGGAAACCGCTGGTCGATTTGGTCCGATGAGATATAGCAACTCGAGTGGGAACAGCTTCGACGACCGTGGAAAGTTTCGTGGCTGTAGCTCGAACGGGCTAGGAGGAGTAGTACTGGAAAATTTTTTTGTGAGAAAAGAGAAGAAGAAGAATAATAATAAGTTTAAGTGAGATAACAATATGTTGGCTTTGCAAGCCAACATAATAA